>JAKSYS010000331.1:0-65862 GCA_022925895.1 Fragilaria crotonensis
ACCATAATACTAGTAGACACTACTACCGCCAGTGTAGGTCCAGGAGAGAATATAGAGAGGTCTCGCTAACGGTCAGATATCTGTCTGATGTTGTACCAGGCGGCTCTCGTAGAAAACATCACCTCGTCCAACAGATCTGATCAGATGTCGGTCAGATGATCTGTTCAGATCTGCATATATTTACGACCTCGCATGATATTTTTTGTACCACGAGCGTCGTAGAAAAAAACAGATATCTGTCCACGATCTGGCAGATATCTGATCTGTTTCGTCCGTCAGCATAACATTGTTTTTGCCAAACTTTGAGAGCCCATAACTTTGCCAATAATGGCACCAAAGTAGATATTGAAACAGATTCGAAAGCGCGAGATGTGAACTTTCCGAATCTGTCCTTCTTTTTATAATGACCTTCTTCGTTCAATTGTTATATCCCGACAAATGTTGTCGATTTTGTTGTTTTCGAAAAAGTGCTTTCTGATGAGCCTCTAACTCTTCAACGAATGAGATACAAGATAAAGTAGTGCAGATTTGGAAAGCTGCTTTATAGGGCTTTGATATCTGTTTCAATATCTATGTTGCTGCCATTAGCGAAGTTATGGGCTCACAAAGTTTGCCTGAAGGCAATAACAATGGAATGCGCACCGTCTTGCCACTGGGACTGACAGATCTGAAAACAGATCTGTGTCAGATGTTCTCGAGACATCCGGTTTCTTCTACGGCACTCGTGGTACAAACTCCTGGACCTCGAACAGATGTCGCATCTGAACGGATACGTGCCACGTTGTACCTCATCAGATCTGTCGGCAAGACGGTTGCGGCTCGTGACTAGCATCATGTTTTCTACATGCAAAGTCCATTGCGACTACGACATACGAATAAACTGTATATACATAGATAGAGATACGAAGATTGTTCACGCGAGTACTTGTCATCCACCTACTACAAGTACCATTGTACCATTCCAACCAGACTTGACTGCACGATACGCGATGTCGATTGCATACACTGGGTAATAGTGCCCATATCACGCATACCTGCAAACTACTGTAGAATCAAAACATACTGGTGTACTGAGTATCATACAATACAGATCCTCGGACTGAAGTGCCTGTGCCCTTCACATGAGCAAGGAAAAGCCTCGCCTGAGTAGTACAAGTACTCCAGTACGTCCTCGACAGTAAAATCATCCGTACTGGTACTGGTACCACGGACTCACAAAGAGATATGGTATTCAGTATACAGTATGAATATAGTGCCAGTAGCATGCGTTCGCGTATTGGAGAATTGGAGTGCACATTGCACATAGCGCAGTGCACACAAGGAAGACGAGAGTGAAATCAATACGCTCCGAGTATCGTACTTGTACTCTGCATGTGTATGCACACAACCCTATTATTGGTATGATATAAGTACACGAATTGCAGTACGAGTACCTACGACGGCACAGATTACGATCATCGAGTCTGTTTCAGTTCGCAGCGTCCGCAGCTAAACCCTAAACCTATTTTACATACAGTACGTAGATAGTATGGCTGGATTCGAACTTTTTTTACATCTAGTATAAGTTGTGTAGGAATGGTACAAAATTATTGACGCCACGGTATTGGATGCAGCTCCGGCATCCTCGCGCACCAAAAACAACACGATCGGCACCACATAAAAAAGCACTCTCCCGACGATGAGATTGTTGCGACAATTTGATTCACTTCCACTTTGAAACTGCCCAAGCTTTTACTGCATCTGACTCCGTCGCCCACCCGAGCATAGTGTTTGACTTGCTAGCTAGGGCAGTTAAGGCGAAATGAAGACCCTACAGACATATTTCCAATGCTGGCTCGAAGTAGTCAAGCACAAACGATACCAAGACAAATGGCTGTCAGACGAGACCTTCTTTCGCGCAATCAAGGCTCAGTTTCCGACTCTTGAGACCCTTGGTTTCAACAGGGGTATGCTGAACAAAGCAATTTCATCGTGTGGTGGCGCGGTACTTGATGATTTCACGGATTCGAACCAAACTGGTCGATTCCGACGTTGTAGTTTCGGTCAGGATCCCTTCGGCAATCCAAAACGGAATATTTGGGGATACTACATAACAACCCCAGGAGGGTTGGTGCAACGCCCGCCAGATGGTAAGAAAAGCTTCTTGTCTCTGCTCCAAGATGAGAGGCTTAATGACCATTACAGTGTCTCGCGAGGTGTCACAGAGGTGGTTGATTTGACAAATGAAATAGCGGATCAATCGACTGCAAAACGAAGAGCTCTCGCACAAGTAGAAGCAGCGGACAAAGCAAAGAAACCAAAGCATGGTCCTGCGTCGTCAAAGATTGTCGTGCAGACGTATTGGGACAGTCCGGAAGCCAAGAAGCTCTTTCTTGGAAATTCAAGTGATGACCGAGATGTTCTTGATGTTCTCCACGAACGGATCGAAAGGCTGCAGCAAGTGAACAGAACTGCAGATGGTTGGAAGGATTTAATTGACAAACATGATAAAGATAATCTATGTTCTCCATACGATATCTTTATAATTCGACAGAGATGTTGTATTCTATGTTTGGCATATACGTACGCGATCGAGGAAATGAATTCGGCCAGATGGATAGAAGATTGTTGCGTTCGCGCTGTGTTAGATTGCAACAGGATGGGGATTGAAGCAGCTGCAACCAATGAACGTACCGTTGCAGGCTGGAATGCCTTGCTTAGGGCAAATCGTGAGCGCTTTCCAGTGCCAGATCCAAAGACCCACAAGCAAAACAAGCCACTCCCCAATCTACTTGAATACTTTCGCGAAGAAATAACCCTGCCGTGGATTGAGTACTGCGTTACGAACCTTGCCGATCTCACAGTTGAGCAGGCACGGAATGAGCTGATCACGACGATAATACCAAATGCTATTGCAAACGAGAGGACAGCAACGACAAACGAGACCAACGAGGATGAGGATGAAGAAGATGCGGAAGCTACTAAGGAGAGTCTACTCAACGGTTATCTTGATTGTCCTATTTCATTTACAACAGCATGGCGATGGCTCCGTTGTTTAGGGTTTCATTATGACAACCGAAAGAAATCCTTTTTTTGTCGATGGACATGAGCGACCCAATGTTGTTTTCCATCGCAATGAATTTTGCACGAACTATCTCACGAAGCTCGAGCCAAGGACGCACCGGTGGATCCAAGTTACAAAAGAAACTGTGGAGAAGTGGAAGTCAGAGAAGAAGATATCATACGACGATGATGCTCGGCGAGGATACACTTACCAGGATCAACAGACAGGGGAGGAAATGGTCGAATTCCACGTCGATGACTTTGATATGCTTCACGATGTTGTCGCAGAGGAAATGGGCTTTGGTACGTTCGGGGGGGAAACCTGAGTGTCCGCAAACCGCCAGAAGAAAAGCCGCTTATGTTGTTTGGGCAAGACGAAAGCGTGTACAGCCAGTATCATCTCAAATCAAAGCAATGGGTTGGACCGCTAGGTCAACGGGCGTTATTGCCCAAGACCGACGGCTTGAGTCTGATGATTTCAGCAATACAATCTCGTGAAACCGGCTTTGGTGTTCACATCAGTCGCATTCAATTGGAGGAGATAAATGAAGTACGTCGCGGTACAAACTATGTCGACGTCGATGCAGCGATGGCAATTCACGGTCAATGTGGCAAAAGGGATCTGAAAGAGTCGCCGTTTGTTGTGAGTTTTGAGTTAGGGGCAAACAATGAAGGTTATTGGACTTACAATCATATGAGTATCCAATTCGAGGACTGCGTTGACTGCGTTAAAGTCCTCTACCCGCAATTCGACTTTGTTTTTCTATTCGACCACTCACAAGGACATGCAAAGAAGTTGACCAATGGATTGGATGCTTACAGTATGAATAGAGGCTATGGGGGAGCACAGCCGAGAATGCGTGAGTCGAAGATAAAAGAGCACGATGGTTACCTTGGCATGCATCGACGTACCTTATCTGTTGGTGACACCCAATCATTTCTATTTCAAGCTGGTGACGTTGGTCCCTTCTGGATGACTAATGAGGAACGAGAAGCCAATCGTCATGATCGCATACTTCCACCACCACCAGGCGCCCCACGAACACGAAATAAAACAATTGCAGAACTCAAAACTGACCTTGCTGTCCTCAGTGTATTAAACGACCGACGCCAATATCGCCTATCAGAATTGCAGGAGCTTGCAACGACAAATAATATCGACACGAAGATCATTCGGACACGAGAGAAAAAAGGATGGCAAGGCCAGCCAAAAGGCCTCCTTCAAGTCCTCTGGGAGCGGGGATGGATTGACGAGGGTCAAATCGACAAATACACAATGGACCTTGCGAAGGATGAAGATGGCAATGTTTTGGAGGACGCAGAGAATTGGAGCTTGAAATACATCATGGCCAGCTGCCTGGACTTTGCCGAAGAATTGACAGCACTCCAATATGTAGGCCAGGAACTTGGTGTGTCCGTAATAATCACGCCAAAGTTCCATGCCGAGTTGGCCGGCGAGGGTATTGAATACAGTTGGGGTATATCTAAAGGTGTGTATCGACGAATGCCTCTGGCTTCTAAAAGGGAAAGGAGTCTTTCAAGGCGTTAGTACATGAATGCTCAAGCAGAGACATTCTAACAACGAAAACAGTGCGCAAGCTCGACGGGCACGGGCATACATCTGTGCTTACTTTGCTGTTTATAAAAACAAAGAAAACAGCGGAGGAGACGATAACACCACGACGCCTGCACTTACCTTGCAACTTATTGAACGCCTCGTGAAGGCGTTCAAAACTCACCGAGCAGCAGTCGACTTCGATGCTGGATTTGTGAACAGCTTTCTGCCTGGGATCATTGCAAACCAATATGTGAAATAATGGCGACGATGACATGAAAGATCGATTGACAACGTGCGTATGGTGTCAATCTGTTTTGGATGAGCTTTCCTCAAGAATTTGAGGCTTCAACTAAATTTTTATATACCGAGTCTACGTGTCCCAACGATATGTAGCGAAACAGTGAAACAAGCCATAGAATCTTTTTTGGTAGCACGTGATCGTTGATACTCTGAGTATTTGTACTGTAGTTGATGATAGTAGTCCGAGTAATGGGAGTACTACAGTTCTACTCTAGTAGTAGAGAGTAGTAGTACAAGGACCAGTTACAACGAAGCAGAATCTTGCACTCTCCGGGAAAAATTTGGACTTTCCCGCATCTCCCTGTCAAATCACCAATCAGCCGGGGCTCATGGATTTCGAATCTCGATAGGTTGGCCAGTCACGGGTACAAGTACTCGTAACGGTGGCTGATCTGATGAGGCGTGGCAACATCAAATTGAACATTGATTTGGGCGTCACATTCAAACACGACGGTTACGAGGCTGACGATGATGCTTTCATCAACGCTTTTGGGCCGATCGAGAATGGAGGGACAGAGTCAGTTTTATGGCTCGGAAACGAGACGCGATAAACCACGGAGTATTGTAGTTGAAAATTCCTGGGAGCCAGTGTCAGCCTTGCTCAGCATATGGTTGCGAGAAGAAGCAGTCACACCTGAGCTCAAGTCCGGTCTTCTTGGTATGAACCGACTGAAGACCGTTGTATTGCAATCCTGGAAGTCAACCTGCTGTTTATATAAAGAGTACCAGTACAGTAGCAGCAACATTTTTATATCTCGATACGTGTCATTGGTCGCTATTGTAGCAAGATTAAAAATTGGATTTTACAACAAGAGAGGCGCGGACTTTGGACCGGTTCACCGTGTGAGCATTGACCCGGTCAACCACCTCCACTCGAAAGTCTATTTCCTCGGGAGTGTAGCCTGGAACGACCTTGTTTCGAATCTTCAGCCGCGACATTGCCTTATCAACATCGGAATCAATAAAGATAGAAAAGTCAAAGCATTCATGCAGATCCCACTGATCGTCGTCGTGAAGTAGATAGAGACCCTCACAAATAACCACCGAATGATGCGATCGCATGAAAATGTGTTGATCCGGTTCAGGGTCACCCTTTGCGTGGTCGAAGCCTGGGAAGGTGATGAGGGGCTCCGAGCCATGTCTTATTCTCGAAAGATCTCGCTTCAACGAAGCAGGGTCAAATGTATCTGGCGCGCCTCGTCGGTACATGACATCTTCGGCATTGGGAAGGGTTTTGAGATCGTCAAGAGGGATGTGGTATCCGTCGAATGGCATTACCATTGTTCGGAAGCCAGCCTTTTCAACCAGGTCCGCCACGTTGTGGCACGAGGTCGACTTGCCCGATCCCGGAATGCCTACCAAAGCAATCATAAAGGGTCGACCTCGGACATTCTTGACACCATCTAGAACGTAATCCACCGCGTCAGGCTCCCATGTGAAAGGGACTGGGGTTGGTTTATGTACGATGTCGTTAGGGGTGTTTTTTACCATATTCACCGCCGTATTATCGTTGATACTGGAGCCGGAAGCAATAGGAATCAGAGCGCACAATTGAGAGCACTTGTGCATCGCGAATGTAAGGCAAGGCAAGGCAAGGCAGAAGGATGCAGTCCGAGACGAAGGTGATGAATTTATGAAACCACCTATGTACAACCGATTATTTTACACGACACGCAACGGCTTTGTGAAAATCGTCCTGCACTACAAATTACAAATAGTGCGTATAAATTGCAAAATTGTTCCTTGCGACTCTGATTCGTCGTCGTAATGACTCAGGTGGCATAACGACGATTTGGCAAGTGACCAAAATTTTCGGTGGTCCTTATTGGAAATCAACCTACAACCACTCGGAGACGCGGAGTACCTGATAGACGACACAAGTACCTTTGTGACGGAGATTTGTAACCACCAAATGTACATTAAAAATGTCAGGCGGTTAAAGGGAATCCGTGAAAAATGAATGTCGGGCTGGCGACTGAAAAAATGAAAAATGAAGATTAAAATTGAGAGAAACACCTTTTTTAGCACCACTTTACAGAAATGTACTATTAGGCCGTTCCTAACGGTGTTGCAAAAACAAAAGCAAAACCGCAGTTTTGCATTTTGCCTTTGAAAAACACCGTCCCTAAACCGTTGCGAAACGCGAAACACATACTTTGCAAAACGTCAGTTTTGCATCTTGATAAACTGAAGTGCAGTTCTGCAGTCTTGCAAATCCGAATTTAAATAGAGCTCGACCTCGATACATACTGGCACAAACGAATTTTTACGTAAGTTTAAATATATAAATGTTTAGGAGAATATGACATACTGGAGTCTACATATTTCAACGAATGTGACCGTTGTCTTTTGAAGATTTTCAAATTGGACTGAAAGTTACACGATTTTCTACATGTATAAAGTTTTGAAAAAGAGTTTACAACTTTTTCAAAGACATATATCACTTTATTCGATCGGAGGTTTCGGTTTCGCAACACGGTTAGGGACGGTGTTTTACAAATACGAAAAAGTAGGGGTGAAAACGTGAAAACACAGTTGTGCTTTTGTTTTTGCAACACCGTTAGGATTGGCTTTAGTAACCACTACGATAGAATTTCGAGCAGCTAGTCGCACACTCCGTGCAGCAGCCATGCCGTGAGAGGACTACTGGCACACCATACTGGAACTTTGCCCCCGATGGGGTTTTCCAAGATGTCCAGCCTGGATGACAGAGCCCTTAGCAATGAGAACTCCGACCAGTGATCACTATCTGCGGTATTGGCCTCCTCTACAATACCCGACCAGTATGTGCTGAGGTAGAAGTTGCCTGCCTCCGGTGGCGGCCTCCTCCTTCTCAGATCAGGTGGTGGGGTCGAGGTACCAACTGCAGAATCCAAACAGAATGGTGGCAGAAGCAAAAGTTGGCTAGTGATGGTACCAATGGGAAAATGCTTTGAGGGTCCTGCCTAGGAATGCCACTACCCTAATTGTATTAGATTCTCTCGTCACGCACATGGAAGGTGTTGGCAATCGCAGAGCGACACAACACCACGACAAAATTTTCCTTCAACAGTGGAAGCAATCATTGAGCTCCCAAACAAGTGTTGATACAATCTCTCTTGTCTGTTTTGATGTTAGGTTCTTCTTTGCCGTTTGCCCTTGGAGATTGGGTCTTGGCGGGGGTTCAGGGGCTATCAGGTCCATTGTGGTCTGTTGGAGATAGATAACCGACCGAGCGAATGATCATTCAAACTCATTTGTTCATATTTCAATACATCCATCCATGTCAATGAATCATTTGGAGGAATCCGAATGTCATGACGTTTCGGTGATATGCCAGCATGTCGTGTCGTGAAAAAAAGTTATTCGAGCATTCATTTTGGAACATATCAGTACTATGCTGTGTATACTGTATACTGTAATCATTCATGGTCGTATGTCGTATGGCTGGTTTCGTCTGCTAGAAACTTGGCGTACGAAGCAGTATAAAGCGTACGTGTAGCCAATAGAAATTAAGCTGTGACATCGATTTGGAATATTCTCACGTGTTGGAAGCAAGCGTTCCACAATGATATTGCATGCCATCGTTCGCAACAGTCCCACTCTGTTTAGCCTACCCACCATATACAGCACCCTTCTATATACACTCAAGTATTGATCTGTCAGGACTGGGTAGGCTACCTCCATGTCTGACAAAAGAATTCACAGCATTGTCATCAGTGCTGTCGTTTTGATACGTTCCGACACAACGTATGGACTTCGATTGATGAATTGCTGGCTTCCGGCAGAAATTTGGGTGGAAGCACTGCTGAAGATGGGTCATATTGATGCTGGCCTTGCCTTCAATGTTGCAAAATTAAATGCAGCCTTTGCGAGGTCACATGAATATGGATCGGCAATGTTGAGGTTTGATGGTTCCAACAACACTGGGGTCTTCCGTGTCACCTATCAACACCGACACTATTACTATTTGACAAAGGAAACAGAACAGGCGGCGTATCCAAGCCCTCTTAACAGAGCATGGAAGGAGAGGGTGCTCGAAATGGCATCAAACGTACTTGTTATTCCGTCGACACGTGCAAGACCGTCGATTGAAGTATCAACCACAGGCGGTGACGCAACAATTACTGAACAGCATGATGAACAGCCCCGATCAAATAAACGTCCCAGGTTGGAGATCGAACCGCAACCGCAAGAGCCGCTGCAGTACTGGCCTGATAGCCCTGAAGCAAGGCAGGTCTTCAAACCAATTACCGCTTGTAATAGCAGCAGAAGGAGAACAGCTTTAGGTGGCGACAGCGGTACTTTCTCAACATTGATCAACGAAACTGCAAAGGAGGCGCTGCAGCGAAGAATTAAAGTCTTGCAATTGGTGCATGAAGATGAACAAGGCTGGAGAAATGTTGTGATGGGAAGGGATAGCGACAACTATTGCACCAAGCTCGATGTATTCGAGATTCGACAAAGGTCGATAATCTTATGCTGTGCGTACAAAATGGCACTAACGAACATGAATAGAATGACATGGCACGAGTGCTGCAAGGAAGCTTGCAAAATGTTGAATAGTCTCGGCATCAAACAGGCTACTTACTTCAAGACTGTCGCGAATTGGAACAAGGTGTTCCGGAAATTTGAGTGCTTCCCTCACCCAAATCCGTATGTTTGATGCGGGAAGCGTCCTCTTCCGCGATTGCTCGAAACATGTCCAGATGCAAAGGATCAAATTGTTTTATTTGGTCTCAAAAATCTAGCAATGCTAACAATAGAAAGTCTCCATGACTTCATCGTATCTACGGTTTTTCCAAGATTGACTAAGACTTGGATGAGCGAGCGGACAACGCATGACATCATGATTACAACTGCTGACGGTAGCTCTGCCAGTAATTCTGTTGCAAATGGCGATGATGTACAAAACACAATTCCTATATTTCTACACACACATGGACTCAAATCAATGTGCCTGAGCACTACTTGGCGGTGGATGCGCCTTCTTGGTTTCAAACACGACGCGAAGAAAAAGAGCTTTTACGTCGACGGTCACGAACGTCATGACGTCGTTGCCAATCGTACTGAATTTTGCAAGCGCTACTTGACGGAGTATGAACCCTATTGCAAACGGTGGGTGCAGCTACCTTTGATTGAAGCTACGAGTTTAAAAGCTGTTGATATAGATTTTGGCTATTTGTACTTTGACATTATTGCCGACAAGGAAATGATTGAATTCCATATCGACTATTGGAACCGACAAATTATACAGCAAGGAGTTCAACAAATTCATTAGGAGAAGGAGGCCACAACCAGCATTCAAGTTTCATCGAAGGCAAAGCCAATCATGATAATTGGACAGGATGAGAGCGTGTTTGCTCAATACCTTCTTGGGTCCAAGACTTGGGTCGGACCGAAAGGACAGCGTCCCCTTCTTCCCAAGTCTGAAGGCGATGGTTACATGTTGTCCGCTTTCGTGTCGAGGGAGTTCGGCTTCGGAAGAGAATTGACAGAGGCTGAGTTAGGAAGGATCAATTGTGAAAGGCGAGGAGTTGACAAGACTTACACTGATACCGTCGCTGCGATGGAAATTTTGAAGACAACCAAGAAGCCGTTGCTGGTGGACTCGCCATTTGTAAAATACTTGTACATTGGTGCCAACAACGAAGGATTTTGGAACAGCTATCACATGAGTCTTCAATTTGAAGATGTCGTTGATTGTATACAGGTCCTTTATCCAGAGTATGAGATCATCTTTTTCTTTGACCACAGCCAGGGGCATGCTCGGAAACGGGAGGGCGCACTCAGCGCACAACAAATGTCACGCCACTTCGGAGGAACACAACCAATCATGAGAGACACAATAATCATTGATGCGCAAGGTTATCTTGGTCCCCACTCACCTCGCTTGCTGGAAGTTGGCCAAACACAATCATTCGTTTTCAAGGCTGACGATTGCGGGCCGTGGTACCTTACCCCTGAACAGCGAGACTTGCAACGACACAACAAGGGAACCGGACGTACCAAGCTTGTCGAACGATCAAAGAAGCAGCTGTTCAACGCATTGACCAACGCTGGCGTTTCGTTTCAGCAGAATCGAAATCATACAAAAAAGAACTTCAAGACTTTGCGAGGATTCATGGTGTCGCTCTAAATGAACAGAAAGAGCTAGTCACTCCGGGATGGGAGGGACAACCTAAAGGTCTGCAGCAGGTTCTATGGGAAAGAGGACTTATCTCTGAAACGTTGTTAGAGAAATATACGCTTGACGGTCGCAAGGATCCAATTACAGGACAGATAGACTTACAATATTCACTTCGACATCTATTATCGGAGTGCACAGATTTCAGAGAAGAGGAGACAGCACTGCAATACTTGGGAAGGCAATTGGGTGTTACAGTTCAGCTCACTCCGAAATTTCATGCTGAGCTTGCTGGCAAAGGAGTAGAGTACTGTTGGGCACATGCAAAGGCCTACTATCGCCGAGTTCCTGTTTCACGAAAGAGGGGCCGAGAAAACTTCAAGCAACTTGTTAAGGAATGCACTTGCCCTACAACAGTTCTGACAAAAGACAGAATTGAGAGATTTGCTTCAAGAGCACGGGCATACATTTGCACTTACCATCACCTTCAGCAACAGTCTGCTTCCACGCCAAGTTCTACCAATCCCGAGGATGTTCCAGTTCCGGTCGTTGTCAAAGAAGAACTAGTCCTCTCTTCAGATGATATTGAGAAAGTTGCAAAAGCCTTCAAGTGTCACAGGTGTGTACTTGACTTTGATAGTGGCTTTGTCCACAGCGAGTTGAGGAAAGGAAAGGACGAGATGAACAACAATGAAATGGAGTGATCTTTTTTATGACGATTGTGGAGGGCGTTCGATTTCAGAAGAGTATCTTTTTCCATAATTTTACTCTAGGATATTGTATGCATGGTACTAAATGTACACAGGTGAACGCGAGGACGGTCGGGCATGAAACCAGCCATATGTGTTTTGCATATGTCAAATGTGATAGTTCAAACGACCAGTAGCAGTATGACATAGTGATGCATCTCTTGACGTCAAGCTCTTGCGGCTCGCCTTGCCTCTCCTGAGAAAGACTGATAGTATGGACATCGGCACCATGGCCGACTTTCATCCACTGCCGTCGCTCACCACTACATATTCCGATGCTTTTGATGCTCTCAACAAGAACGCAGAGAAACGGGCTAAAGAATGCATGCCAGCGTCAATGCCGTCTTTAGATCACCTCACTATGAAAGATTATGAGAACGTGTACGAACCATCGGACGACACGTTTCTATTACTCGATGGCATACAATTAGGATCCGAATTAAACGACAAAGGCATGAAAGTCGACTCCTTCACTGCACTAGAAATTGGTTGCGGAACAGGAATACCGATTGTTTACCTCGGATTGCAGCATAAACAACTGTGCGTCCAACAACAGCAACTCGCTCCTTGCAATGATGCTGCTGGTAATAGCAAAACTGGTACGATGACACTTTTGGCGACGGACTGCAATCCTCATGCGTTGCGACTTGCCCAGAGCACAGCGGCAATCCATGGCCTTTCGCTGACGACGTACCAGTGCGATTTGGCATCGGCCCTCCTGTCATCGACAAAAGAGCCTAACTCTCCTTGCACCAGTTGGGATGGAGCCATTGACATGCTGCTCTTCAACCCACCCTACGTCCCAACGCCTGATGAGGAAGTTGCTGATTTTAGTGGGAATCATAACAGTACTGCAATGAGCGACGACAATCATGTTGGAATTGAAGCCAGTTGGGCAGGTGGTCTGCACGGTAGGAGAGTCATTGATCGAGCCATTCCACAAATAGCACAGTTGTTGCGAAAGACCACAGGGGTGGCATATATGATCACTGTTGATGACAATTTGCCGGAGCAACTCGGGAATGACCTTTACAAGCTAGGGCTGAGGATGGAACCATGGGTACGACGACGCGCTCGCAATGAATATCTAACTGTGCAACGAATTACGTGGATGTAAAATGTGCGGTGTGCGTTAACGAGGGCGATTAGAGAAGTATGGACTAAATACTTCTGTCGGATGACATCTGGAGGGCATACATACACCGAGCCTACACCAACGACTTGAGCAGTGCTCCTTTCGCCGCTTTGTCGGCAGAATCGACTGGCTTGATTTGTCGGGGTCCCTTGCGTCGCTGTTGTTCAGATTCGACACCATCAGTCTCACCTCGCTTTCGCTTTCGGGCTTCAATCTTGTCCAACTTGGCACCCGTCTCCACCAATTGAGCGTAGGCTGCATTTTCTCTGCGAGCGTGGAATAGTTCAACCCTGAGCTTCTGTTCGCGAACTCGTCGTTCATAGGCAACCCTCTCCGTCAAGTGCTCCCACTTGAACTTATTCAAGTACTTGAGATTCCACAAATCTCCATAATGTACATTACGCTTCTGATTTGAAATTTCCGTATTATTAAGCGACGCCGCAACATGTTTGGCAACTTTTTTCTTTTCGAATTCAATCCACCCCTCCACATAGCGCTTGGCAGCACCGCCTTTGCCCACCTTGCGTCTACGCTTGCGAATTGTCGCATCTTCTTCGACCAAATAGACGCGCGTCACTTCACACCCAAAGCCACCCAACAAGTGCTTCACCTTGGCAGGATTCATGCGAGGAGGAACGCGTGACATGTACACAACACCGCGCTTTCGCAATGTCTCATTGTAGTCGCGAGTTTGAGATAAGGACAGCTTGTGCACTTTTCGTTTTTTCGGTTTGGCGTTCGTGTCGTTATTGTCGTCGTCGCTGTTGTCGTCGTTGTGCCGCCCATCCACATTCTCTTCCTCAGCATTGTGATCATGTTCAACATCATCACCATCGCTCTCATTTTCTAGATCGTTGCTGATTTCGTCGTCGTCTTGATCGTCAGACTCATGATCGTCGTTGTCGTCATGATCGTCGGACTCATCATCGACATCTAGTCGTTTATCCTCCTCAACATCGCGACGAGTCTTTGGAGACTTTGCCGACTTTACCATGGTTCTGTGCGTGAGTGAGCGACTGGAACGTTCTAATGAAAATCGGCTCGGAGTACTAGCGGTAGTGCAAGAGTGCAAGAGATGGTGAGGGTGTTGAGGTGTAGGGTGTTACGTGTCCGCGACAACAATTGCTCACAATCGTTTCGGTGGAGCGTGGAGTCGTGTGGAGCCATTGGGTGGTGTTTACGTGCCCTTGCCTGCCGGCGAACAATGAATTTAATGCCCCTCACTACGATTCCTAATTCCATTAAGTGTTGTATCTGCTTCCATCTTGTACAGTACCGGTACTCGTAGAATATCATTCGATATATATTATTTACTCGAGTAGTGTGTTTTTTACAGAAATACTGCTATCATATATTCATAGTATGGAGTACGGACTATGACATATGGACAGTGGGGTGTGTCCTGTATGTCGTACTACACCAGAGCACGTGTCTACTATCATGCAGGTTCCGCGACCACTTTGCATTTGATGCTTCCAATTGTTGAATGAACAGCCTCCATGAGAGCATGTCAGATGAGCAAGTATGGCAGACCAGTCCAAAGAGATGCCCAGTCTCGCGGCGAAGACAATGGCTCCCTGCAGTTGGCAGTGGTCTATTCGTTTTCGTCCTCAATCTGTTGGACTTTCAAGGCATGCTTAAGGAACCTGTTGCCAAGATGACGGTCGAAACATTCGACTTTCGAGCGCAAGTCACATTCCTTGAATCCAATAGTACCAACACTACTAACATCACATCTGGTAGAACACAAAACCTGCGGTTCAACTGGACCTATCTCCCTCCACAGTCGGAGATCGCAAAACGGCTCCAGGCTTTACAGAGTAAATGTTCTTTGCCTGTCAAGAAACATGCATGGCGAGGAAAATTCAGTGGGATGGGGTCTGATTTACATGTGTGGTCAAATCAGTTGTGGATGGCCATGTTGGAATCAAACAGACTGAAAGCACCATTTCCATGGTTGTGGACGGATACGCAAGCTTGTGGACTGAACTCATCTTGGTTATGCTACTTTCCTGCTGTAGAAACAACTTGTCCGGGAGAATTTTCCTCCATCCATTTCAAAAGGCAAGACCCTGTCGCGCTCCCCTTGCGAATGCCGAATATAATGTTACCGAGTTTCGTGCGGCAGCAATGGAATTCCTCTTTTCATCCGTGTCTCAAATTGTCATTCAAGAAGCTGAACGGCAGGTTCAGGCAGTCTTTGGCGACGCTGGAGTCCCACCGAATCTCATTGCAATGCACGTGAGATGGGGAGACAAGGCAATGGAGCCGCTTGCAATAATCAATCCAATTTCGGATTTTGTCACTGCTGT
The DNA here is from genome assembly GCA_022925895.1 of Fragilaria crotonensis. NCBI lineage: Eukaryota > Bacillariophyta > Fragilariophyceae > Fragilariales > Fragilariaceae > Fragilaria > Fragilaria crotonensis. The sequence continues at coordinate 15,203 of JAKSYS010000331.1, forward strand.
TGAGACAATAGTGAAGGTTAAGAAACTTGAATCGGTACACATTTTGCTCTGTACCGAAGATCCCATTGCCGAAGAAAAAGAATTTCGACGCGCTGCACACCCATCTTGGAATATATATATCGACCACTTCTACACGGAGTTCCTACCCTTTCGAATCAATCGCACGGTTGTCTTCAACGGCCCTTCCTTCATCTCTGAGGAGCTTAACGGAAAGCCAGGACTCTGGGCACTGGGGTCGTTATTGGTTGCTATGGAAGCCAATTACTTCGTGCTAACGACCAGGTCCAACTGGGCTCGTCTAATGAATGAGCTCCGAAAGAACGTTATTGATCCTCGATGTGACGGCTGCACTTACATGATTGACCTTCAAGAAGGAGAATGCTGAGGCCCAGCTCTGTGTGTGTGTGTGTGGTAGTACTAGATCGACAGCCAAGTGTTGAATATTGAAATTAGAACGCCAACGACACGAAGAACGAGAGTTTGTGATGGCAGTCTCGAGCCTGATGCGTTGGTGTTTCGGTTGCTATTTTGACACCAAGCGTCATTGACACTTGACCAATGAGCGATTCTTGGCCCAGTTGTAAAGTTCAATATCCTTGGTGTTGCGTCGAAGCAAGTAATCATACAAGGAATCATTGTGGATGCGTTCCCGTGCAGAAGGATGATGACTCCCAGGTCCAGAAGTATCATTTAGACCCAAAATGGATGAGAGCAACTTTAATGACTCATCAAAACAGTCCATGTCAATGACAAATGTAAAACGCTGCAAATACGATTTCGCCGCTTCCAGGTACGAGTCATGAGTTTTTTCACCATTGCAACAACCTTCAAAACTCATGATTGTCCTCAGGGCGTAGTTATTGGTTCTGATATTCTGCGCATAACCCCACCATTCCTCGGACGTTCCGTTCTTTACATAGTGGCTACCGACATCAGAAAGGAGTCGATCCATGGGATTACGTATGACCACGATGGATACTAAATGTGGATGTTCCCAGTTTGTATCATTGAGTGACCGTTTTAAATGTTTCAAGCCATACTCCCAGGATATGAAATGAAAAACGGGACGGACTCTTTTTATCCAATAGTCCGTTTCATTGTAATACCAAGGAGTAGTCGAAGATGACATGGACTTCCTTAGATGCGGAGGTGTCATGTTGCCTCCCATGCACGCGAACGGAGCCACCGGCCCATTAGCTCGAGCCCAGGAGCACAACGCAGTACCCGCATGGTGGGTAATGTGAAAATTGACAATCAGAGAGTTACCGGTCTTGTAATTTTGAATCTGGATCAGCTTATGAGTCGGAAAGTCTGGAGTGAAGTACGCCGTAGCTTTCGACATGAAATCAAAATTGGCAGTATCGGACAACACAGCAGTTTCGTCGGTATCATTTGATTGATGGACGACATGCACATGTAATAATTGATCGTTTGGGACGTGGGAGAACTGCCAGGATACAGTAGCGGCTAGCAATACTCCAAAACAAAGCAAGCATCGTAGCAGTCGAGTCTGGAACGCTGGGACGCCGCGTCTTGATACGTTCGAGTTGTGTGAAGTCAGAAATGAGTCGGTTTCACACTCCATCACGCCGCTATCCACATGCTGATGATTGCTGGGACTGCTTGCAATCTCCAACGATTCAAGTGCCATCTTCGGATCAATGATCGCATTGGTACAAGTCTATGGCCTACTCGGATTAAGTTAACACTGCAAACAGAAAACGGTGACAAGTAGGATCGACCGTTTCCTAATAATCATCTCTCAACACTGCTATGGTTCCGGTACCTGGTACTGTTCGAATCAGTAATACGACGGTACAGTACTCTATGACAACGGGACTCAACGGAAATGGTTCCACTGCGCGCCCTTCGTGTCCATTGATGTGAAGATCCAGATGTCCACATTTTGTTCTGACTTCCTCATTGCATGCCTTTGCTCAAATCTCAGATCGATTTGCTTGACAGAGACGCATTGTCTACTAAGACCTACAGCACTGGTACAAGACAGTCGATATCATCACACATTGATACACAACCATTCACACGCTATTCGGATTCATTTATGTTTCTTTTTTCCTTGTTGCATCCAATCCTTTTGATTCATTTCCTCATGAACAACAGCAATAGTCGCCGCAACGGCGAAGGAAACCGCACAACGCCGCTGATGAGTGCAGCGGGATCAAAGGATCCCAGTATCAAACCTATCAAACCTATCAGACCTGTCAAACCGAAAAAGACATCATCACAACCAGCACCATCAGTTGCACGCATACCTTCCAAGAAACCAACGTCTGCTGGTACAACTGGTACAAATGGCAGTTCTACTTCACATGTGACTACCTCTGGAAATCCAAAAAAGTTGGGAAAGCGAGCATTGCAGCTTGCTGCCATGGAAAAGAAGGCAGAGGCTGAAGATGATTACTTTCGACAATGCCAGCGCGAGGCACAGCGGCAGCATCACTCAACGCCCATCACAATCACAAATGAGGCACGTGAAGAGGAACTGTTTGGAATGCAAGGTGCTCAAGGAATTAATTTTGGAAAATATGATGACATTCAAGTTCAAGTCAAGCTGCCGGATGCGTTTCAGAAGTCAAACGACAAGAAACATGACATTGTACGACCCTTGACACACTTTGACGACTTGACCACAACAGCAACAGCGGCATCCACTTTGGATGCCAAACTTCGCCAAAACATTCAACGTATGCGATACACAACACCGACACCCATCCAACGACATGCCATTCCACATGCCATGGCTGGACAAGATCTTTTATGTTGTGCTCAAACGGGATCTGGAAAAACATGCGCCTTCCTCTTGCCAATTTGTGCTGCACTGGCGACGACGCCATTGACCCAACCCACGGATGCAACGACATTCCAAATAACCACTGCCAACACCCCTCTCGGGAAGAAAGCAAAAACACCCTGTTCACCACGTTGCATCATCTTGGCCCCGACCCGCGAATTGGCATCTCAAATTGAATTGGAAGCCCAAAAGATAACGTATGGAATGACAAATGTCCGTCCTGTGGCAGTATACGGTGGGGCAAATCAACGACAGCAATTGCGAGCCTTGGCTTTTGGAGCTGACCTGGTTGTGGCGACTCCCGGGCGATTGACAGATTTTGTCGATCGTGGTATTGTCAGTCTGGCAATGGTCCAGTACCTCATTCTCGATGAAGCAGATCGCATGTTGGATATGGGATTTGAGGTATGTCATTCTTGAAACACCTTGCTCGTTACCATGATGGAGGACTGTATACCACCCCTTGATGTCGTTGCTAACCCTCAGAATCAATCATACTGCAGCCTCAAATTCGCCGACTTGTTTTAAAGTCGGATATGATGACAAAAGAACGTGGTCGCCAGACACTCATGTTCTCCGCCACATTTCCAGCTCCGATTCAAAAGCTTGCCGGAGAGTTCATGCGTCCCTATGTTTGGATTGCTGTTGGACGTGTCGGATCGACAACCGATTCCATCACACAAGTGATTGTCAAGGCTACCTCCGAGAAGAAACACAAGCTCAAGCTCGTTGTAGAAGCCATCGAGAAAGGTCCGAGCGGCCGAACTCTTGTCTTTGTCCAAAAGAAGCGAACTGCTACTTGGCTCAAGAAACAGTTAACAATGGGAGGCGCCGTGGGCGACACCAAGAAGGAAGACTACTTCCAACCGATTGCTGCACAAGACATTCACGGCGATCGCTCCCAATCTCAGAGAGAAAAGGCCTTGGCGGCCTTTCGCGAGGGAACCACCTGCACAGTCCTGGTCGCCACCGACGTGGCAGCCCGCGGCTTGGACATTTCCGGCGTCGAGCATGTCATCAACATGGACCTGCCGGTCGCCAAGGATGATTTTGATTCGTACGTGCATCGCATCGGACGCACCGGACGAGCCGGCCATGTGGGCCTTGCCACGTCCCTGTTTGTGTCCGGGGATGCACCAGCGGGGAATGGCAAAATTGCTGCCGTGCTTGTTTCGCAGTTGCGGGAGGCGAAACAGGAAGTGCCAGCGTGGTTGGAGAAGGAGGTGTCTGCCGGTGGAGCGACAGGTCCGACAAGCTCTTCAAAGTTTGTTTCTACAGACGTTCGCAGGGCTGGTGGTGGACGCGGTACGAGTGGACCCCCAGGAGCCAAACAGTCGTCGACGGCTGGAGCTCGCATTGATCGGGGGCGATCTTCGGGTGCCAAGCAAGCCAGTGCTCCGGCTGGAAGGGGAAGAGGCCCTGCCAATGGCGGTCGTGGTGGGCGAGGGTCAACGACGAAGCCGAGAGTTGACACAATCAGTTCCGGACCATCAGCTGTGAAATAGTTGACATACACAACTTGCAACGATGTGTCGCAGTGTCCCATATTCGAACGGTATGTGCTCCTCCTACATAAAGTCTTAAGGACGACAGTGTCAAACAAAGTTACATCAATCAAAGTTATTTCCTAAAAAGGGAGACTTGTGAATACATTTAACAAATCTCAAAGATCACGCACAAACACAGGCAAGAAGCTTAATCGCTTTGCCAATCGCATATTCCAACCATATCCCATGGACTCTCTCTCTCTCTCATAAAAAACTATGTCGACCCCATACAAGATCTCATTTGGCGACAGCGCTGATACCACCTTGCCGAATCCAAAAGTCGTTACGATCCGGAAAAACAGTAGGATAGTACATGATATCGTCGGGTCCAGGACGTGGTCCGACTCGTTCAAAGTCATACTCCGTGGTCAAAATGGTCAAAAACAGGGTCAAGAAGCTTTCCGCATACCGCCGACCTGGACACTTGTGCTGACCTCCTCCGAAAAGAGGCGTCTTGACGAATTGTGGATCAGGTAGAGGTTCGAGGTAGGGGTTGAACTCGTCAGAGCTTCCCGACGTCTTGGCGGCATTGATCATGGAGGGGAACAGGAGGGTTCCCTTGGGTATGGGGCGACCAGCAAGGGTCGTATCGTGCAACGCCAAATGAGGAATCATGGGGACGGGGGTTTGTGATGCAACAACTGTTTGGCGGCCTTGGTGGTGAATGTGAGCTGTTCGGAATCCCGAATGAGGGTGAACAAGGCTCGTCCGGACGAACACGACTCGTGGACTTCGTGAGCAATCTTGTCCACAACATCAGGGCGAGTGGCCAACACATCCGTGGCGGCAGTCAAGGCCGAGTTGGTGGCATCTTGTGCCGCGAATAAGAAATCCATGACCGTCATGGCAATGTCGAGATCGGAACAGCCAGGAACCTCCTGTTCGCCGACTCCCTTCTCCTTGGCAGCAGCCAAAATGGCCACCGACCAACGCTCCAACAAACAGCGTGGCTCATTACCAGCCTTGACGTACTCGCGTGCCAAGGGCACAAACACAATAATGTTTTCCAACAAACGTTGTTTGGCTTGGACTGCCTTCGCGAGTCCCGTTCCGAGGTAGGGGAATGGAAAGCATAGGAATCCCTGAGTAAATTTGAGAATATCGCGTTCCAATTGCAGTCTCAAGTCATCCGTCAGGTACGGTCCCAAGAACGACTCTTGACTGGCCGCAGCGGCCAAGAGTCGGAACTCATGGCGAATGTCGACGGCGGCCTTGGTATCAGCGCATTTCTTGGCAATTCGTGACAGTTGCTGCCGACAGACTTTTTCTTGCAATTCGGCGTAGCTCTGAAGGGCCTCGTTGGAGAAGAGTGCTGGGGTTAAAATGGCGCGAAATGACTTGTGCAATTCGGTGGGCATGTAAATCAAATTGCCAGGGCCAAACAGCCACTTGGCGTTCGGGTGAGCGTAAACTTGAAAGGTTCCCTCGCGGGTCATGACATCGCGGCAGATTTTGGAATCGGTGATAAAGACCATAAACTTTCCCAAGAGAGTATTGGTGGATATACCCTGGCCGCCCTCAATGGCGATCTTGGCCTGCTCGTCCCAAAAGCGGACGGGACGGATAATCATGGCAACCAAGGAGACGAAGGGAAGAGAATATGGCACTCCAGGAGTAGAACCGCGGAAATAGTAGTAACGAAAGGCATCAAGCGAAACGAGGCCGAGAAAAGTGTGAAAATAGGAGTAGAGCGAGCTGGGAAGAACAACGTAGTAAACCACGAGCAAGACGATGGCTGAAATCCCATTGATTTCCCATGCAAACGTATTCGAGGGAAGCAACGAATTCTTCAAAGTCTTGTCCTTCGCCAATGGCTTATCAATCACTGCTGGTACAGTGGCATCATAAGATGCGTCAATCGACGCTGATGATGGTGGGCAAGGTGGCATCGTCGGTTGTTGTTTGATACTCGGAGGACTTCCCTGGGATTCTCGAAGGAATACCCGTAAGTGTAAACAGGGCGACGAAAGAATGGATCAGTTGGATGCTGCAAGGAACATATATGTAAGTACTCAGAGTAAAGCGGAGAACACCACACAAATTTAGCACTCCTTCTGGCATATTTACGTTATTCATTCACTAATATGATTTCAATTCGCCCGCCGGCTTTCGCGCCACCTCTGTTTCATTCCGACTTTTTACCATGTGTCGACTCAAATCCGAACTGATAAAACGCTTGCGCAAAATCGGATTTGGATCTTCGCCTTTACTGTATGCCAGGTACTGTAGTACACACGGACTGAAAGAGGTACGAGTAGGGAGTAGGGTGTAAGAAGAGGACAGTACTCCGAGTACATACAGACGTAACACTGTGGAACAATCGTACAGGACTACACTCAATCAGGGGTGGGCAAAAAGTTACTAACCGAGTGGTTAACTGCAGTTAGTTAACTCCAGTAACTAACGACGCAAAAAATATTGGCAGTTAACTAACTAACTACTACCAACCCAGGAGTCAACTAACTAACTACTTCCACCATGTGAGATAACTTAACTAACTACTACAATCATTTGTAGAATATAACTCCATTGGGATGGAGTTAACTGTAGTATGAGTTAACTGTGCAGTGCTGAATATCGATAATTCGTTGTATGCGAAATCTGCAAGTAGAATCAGTACACGAGACACAATGCACTGGAAGGTCCGGCAATACGGGCGAAGTCCTGAATAAAGGAAGTATGCGCGCCCGCCGGGAGGGAAACAAGTTCCGATCAATGTCTGGCTGGCGCAAAATTGGATGTGCCGGCGTGGTGGTGACACGGCTGACGTCTGCAAGAAAATTTGCTTACAGCGAAAAAAATTTGCTTACGGAATGAAATTGCTTACGGAATTTGCTTACCATAAGCAAATTTATTGTAAGCAGAAATTTGCTTACAAAATTTGCTTACTGGGAGATTAAATTTGCTTACGGGGACTGTCTTTTCTACGTAAAAACATACCAATTTTCAAACACCTAAATAAAATTTACTTACAGCAAAGAAGAATTTGCTTACGAAAATCAAATTTGCTTACAGAAAAAATTTGCTTACAAAATTTGCTTACCGGCAAAATTTGCTTACTGATGTTGCTTACTGTCAAGAAAAATTTGCTTACGATGCAGCAACCTTGCCGGCTCGGATGGATCATTACGATTGCTAAAATTCTCGCATCATGCAAATCGGAGCAAGGCTGGCGCGCAAACTCAACTGCCCCTAACGGTACGGCTGGAACGTGCATGGGCCGGACCTTCCTGGGAGTGCTGTACTTTATCTCTACTACTAGCTAGTAGTAGTAGAGTATCGGAACTACCGGTAGTACTCTCTAATTTGTATGCTCAGTCACAATCAGTACCACGTACTTGTACTAGCTACAAGGATCACGCTACTGGAGTAGGGCAATTGTACTGTCTACTGTGCTACTATCACCTCGACATTATGAGTAGTATAACTCCAGTTAACTACTCTGATATGAAAATAGTATATATTAACTATTCGAGTACGCTAGAAATTGTACTTAACTTTTGACTACCTTTTTCGTATTGCAGTAGGGAGTAACTAACTCTACAAGGGAGGTAGTACAAGAGTATTATACGATGGCCGTTCTCGTAGGGGTAGTATAGTTAAAGTTTAACTTTGCCCACCCCTGCACTCAATCATATCATATTTCAGCCCGGTCGAGTTGTCGGTATCTCACCGAACCCCAGAGAAGTCGATTACAGCAAGTACATACATTCTCGAAATATATCTTTACCTGTGGTTTTTCAAATCAACCATACACACGGGGGATGGGAGTATGGGGTCGTGTGCACTGTTCTGTGAATGTGACCAAGACTTTCAAAACTGTTCCTACGATTGATTCAGTACACAACATTGTGATATGACTATACGATAGCGTTCTCCAGTGCACAGTACATTCTGCGTGTAATACGTCGATAGTACTTCGTGTACCAGTACAGAAGAAAAATCCAAATATGCAGTACCAGTACTCCAGTGTATTCCACGCAATGCAATCTTCAAAACGGACATCAGTGGTACTGGGATACTGGAGTACTCCCAGTACGCCAGTAGATCCTCTTAGCACGTAGCCCTGGTTCGACGACTACATTAAACTGCGTGTTTTGAAGGTTGACGTTGTATAGCTAAGCTCTTTCGACGGAATTCTGAGGGAATCCCATGTACATCATAAAAACAGTGAAGTTGCTGTGATTACACATTGCTTAGGAAATGTTACAGAGGATGGATGCTCATCAAAAGCCAATTGAGGATTTATTTACATACTAGTTTATAGGTGATGAAATCAAGATCAAGAAGATGAGGAAATATGAAGGACAAGAAGCATGATGATGGTGGCAGTGGTTATAATGGTGACAAGTAACAAACTCTCAATGTTTATGGACAAGAGAGCCTTTCTACAATCAAATTGAACAGTACTTCGGATTTTAAGCCAATGATAAGCCAATGATTGCAATAATCTTTGCCTTTGTGGATATTGACTGTTGGGAAGTCTTCTTGGCATTCGCTTCAAGCAACTTAAGCCCCATGAGTTGAAATGCCCTTCATGAAATACTTGGCATGCCTCTTTTTTTGCAGAAATCTTGAAACCCTGTCAGCAACAAGGGAATGACATACCACAGTCCCAACATTGCCAATATCCTTCAAACTATCGTCAATATGATACTATCAGTGACACAAAGGAAGTCACTGACAAACTATTACAACTGGCTGTACCTACAGATCTGCATTTTTTCCATGATTGCAATTGTCAACATAAAAATGCAAGCTTGCATGCCTTCATTTTGGTGGCAGCTTCCCAGTCATGTCCCACTGGAATTCAGGTGACTCCTTGCAACGAGCTCACAGAATACTTATTCCAAATACAGACAACAAACAAGGGACAAAAAGAAGCACCACAAAGATACCCCATGTTGATCAATCTGTGGCGAAGAAATGGCACAAAAGTGAGGTGGACTGTAGACTGGTGCAACATAATGGATAACATTTCCGACAAGAATGACCGTACCGCCCACACCATAACTGCCGGACATGGTAACAATGCATCAAATGCATAAGAACATATTTCAGATTCTCAGTTTGTCCTGGAAAACATATCGGTGCATCAACAGAAACGCAAAAGCAATGAAGTAGCAACGGCATGGTTTGGAAATTCAAGTACCGGGTATCGGGGTACCAGGTACAAGGTACCAGATACCAATCACGACTCTGTGATATCGTAGGCTGACAGAATCGACGAAATGTCATTTGGAGTGTCACGGTTTTGTTCAAGAATTCAACATTCAAAAACCTAGGGCGAGGGGCTAGTGGTTGAATTAGGTAGCTAGGTCTAATGTCTAATGCAATTTGCACAGCACCTGAGAGTACAGTGAAGAAGCCATTTTTCCGGACCCTGCAGATGTATGACATAGACCTAAAGCAGTCACAAGAACTTGGTTGATGAGTAACTATACAAAGGATGTAAAAACGTGTGTCATACAGTTTGGCTTCGCCGAAGGCTACGTGGAATCCATTGGATTCCACTAGCCAATGACTTCATACATTCCTTTATCTGTTAAAATTTGATCGGTGCATACATACGAAAAACAAAAGTAGATTTCCTCGTATGCATGTAGCGACATGTTGAAAGTTCTGAGCTCACGTCTTAATAACACGTTTTCTTATCAAAGTATTTCACGATCCCGACATACGAAGGTCGATGAAAGGTGGAACGATTTTCCTGGTGACGAACGGAGTTCGTGATGATACTGGCAACAAAGCCAAAGGTCCGGAACCTAAAACCTTTTAGGTGAAGTATATAAAAGTAGATAAGTAGACATGTACTCCGTACATCAACTCTCAGTATGATTCTCTAGTAGTGGACACTCTACCGGTAGCGTAGACAGTCCAACTACAATACTTAAATATCGCAACGCACGACCTTCTGCGCGTTCGTGCTCTGCTCTTTTGCACTTTTGCACTAATTGTGTACTACCTCCGTTTACAATTACTTGATCGGTTGAAGTTCAAAACAGCGTTCTGGTTTAGTGTCTTTAAGTCATTTCTCCGTAGGATTTCGGTATAAGTCTACGTATTGGCGAGGCTTACGCATTCTATTTAGTAGGTATTAACGCTCATTTGGAACGAGGATAAATATCTATGTGTTGTGGTCGATGTGGTTGGCATATGCTACATACGGGGATTGATGTTGCACGAACGGTTATTTCGATCATGAAATCCTACGTTTCGTTTACTTAACATATGATTTGAAAAAAATATCTATCACCGAATTTCAGATTTAACTTCCACGCGCTCTTTCTCGTATTAATCGCATCCCGATTCACACCCCATGTGCATACAGCAGATTTCTGCTCCCCCGCAATATGTTGTCATCGTCGACTTCCATCTTTGAAGAGAAATAAGTCTACACTGTCCGATCCGTTCCGTCGGAACTGCCGTAAATGATCGTTGTCACTGCTCCTGGGAGCATTTCTTTCAGAGGTTCAGCGTCATAGGAATCCGTGCTGGCGCACTAGAGGGTGAAAGACATTTTTAGAGTTTTTTCAATCTAAAAACGTAATAATGAGCATTTAGACTCAAACGCCAATATTTGATGTTATACAGCTATGAATAGCTTTCATCGAGAGGAATTCGAATCATATGACGTTTCGGTGGAATGCCAGAATTCCCTCGACTGAAAATAGAAATCGATCAAGTAATTGTAAACGGAGGTAGTACTCTACACGAGAACGTAGTACAATACTTGTACTCCATACCGGTACAGACCATACACGTCTATGCATACGGGCACACGGGCACTGATTCAGCGGGAGCGGGTGATCATTCGGCATCGAAGGGTGAACTAGAGATAGCAACGAACGAAGCGAAAATGTCAACTCAAGCTTCAAATGGGGCCTCACAGCTGGGACCTCAGCAACAACGACGACAACAACAGCATCGTCCTCCATCATTTACGGCAATGTCAGTTGACCGCAATAGCTCTTTCCCATCCAGTCAATTCATATCACAGGAATTGCCGTTCGCACCACCCACTTCAATAATAGCAGCGACCGCTAGTACTAGGGCGATGACGCCCAGAATAGACGAGGATGATGACAATCATTCCGAAAACTCGACAGATGGTTCTGAATTGGAAACAATTTTTGATTCCAAAACTGAACAGGTTCCATACTATCCACAGATACGTCCGAATGCCATTGTTGACAGAACATATCCGGATACAACAGAACAAACGATAAGCGACAGTCAGCAGGATGAGAATAACTATTCTCAGTTCCAGGCCATGCCATCAGCAGCTGCAACAAGTTGGAATGATAGTCATATACAACCGCCATATGCGTTTCAAGCAGGATCAGCATCATTAAATTTTGCAGCTGATGATGAGCAATTTGGACAAGCACCAAATGGTGAGGAGCACTCCTGGATGGAGGACTTGACCAATCTAATTGATTTGGATGATCTCAAACCTTCGGGAACCACAAGTCATCCGCATGCGGTTGATCTTGGACTATCTGCACCAGCACCGAACGATCACAATCAACATGACACCCTTTTATCCGATTTTTTTCATGACGCTGAAGAATTAATGGTCCGTGGCGACCCTGATGAGCCGCGATGGAGACTAGATACGCACATGGGCGATGAGGCATTTATTAATGATGCTTCCAAGAAGCGAAAGTGGCATCTTGATTCGCCATCATTTCCCATTCCTGCACAGTCACATTCGTTGTCGAGCGCCCAAGCCTCCGCTGAATCCAGAGCCCAGCACATGCCGGGTTGGATGAAGTACAATACAAATAGGCATTCACAGTCACAACAGCTAGGCGCCGGAGTTGCGCAAATGCCTCTGTCGAGTACTTCTTCTTACGTGCATACTCAAATGCAACGGCCCGGCATGTATGTTTCGACTAGCATCCCAATGAAACCTGGGTACATTCCTACTTGGCGAAGACTTTTGCCCCGTGAATTCCTCGCTGCCCGCAAAGAAAGGGAAGAAATGGCAACCGAGCGAAAGCGATACGCTCTTTCCGTCCTCAACGTTAATGAATTTACAATCACCGGCGTTTCCTTGTGGACAGGCGCCAGAGGTAGCAGTGTCCGAGGATTGCGGGCGCAAATTCGACAGTTTTCCAGTGATTACGGCAAAGCTGTTTTTGAACGAGATAGCGAGGCAGAGGACGGCGGCAAATGGCGCATTCCTCTTGGAGCCTACCAAGCGCTCTTTTCTTACCTCACATCACTTCCCAACACGACAGTGGAGGGAATTCCGCAGTCGCATTTGAATATTGCCATGTTGGGACGACAACGATTGGAAAAGGGGTGTCCGTCGGTACGGAAGATGATGCATCTTGGTGTTCCTGTTCGATTGGCGAAAACTCTCGCGCCATTTCAGCGGGGTGGGGTGGACTTTGTTCACGAACGGCGTGGAAGAGCATTGATTGCGGACGAAATGGGGTTGGGGAAGACCATTCAAGCCATTGCTAGTATATCTATGTATCATGAAGATTGGCCAGTATTGGTATTGACACCCAGTGGTGCTCGTTACCACTGGGAGAATGAATTTTTAAATTGGCTTGGTGCTGCAAATAACGATCAAAAGCTGCTAGATTTTGGGAACGAAGGCCAAGGAGACGAACAGGATGACGAGGACTTACCTGGACAACGAAAAATGGCTATGTCGCCTCTTGTGGAGTCTCAGATAAATGTCCTAACAAGCGGTGCGAGTCCAATGATACCGAGTCCCGACACGAAGGTCGTGATTGTCTCCTACGGGCTGGCACCGAAGCTTGTTGAAGAGGGCAAACTTGTCCTTGGAATGTTCAAATGCGCCATTGTTGATGAGTCTCACATGTTAAAGAACAAGAACAGCAAGCGGACCAAGCTGCTGATGCCAATCTTATCGAATACATCGCGATGTATCCTGCTGTCAGGAACGCCAGCGTTTGCTAGACCGATGGAGCTGTGGCCGCAGATGAATATTCTTGGATCAGCGGAAGATCCATCCTTTACAAACGAGGCCGCCTTTGTGAGCAAATACGTTAAGGGCACTAGCAAAAACAGGCTGGCAGAGCTTCACACTGTCCTTACTGGTACGCTTATGATTCGAAGGATGAAGAATGATATACTTAAGCAGCTTCCGCCAAAAGTGCGAGAGCAGGCACTGGTCAACATAATGGATGAGGCAACCCGAGAGGAATTTCGGACCTTTCTGGAAGAACTTCGCACGGGAAGAGGCGCTCTGGCGAAAATTGCCAGATTGCATGAAGGTTCTTCTGCTGATAAGGAAGTGATACCACAGGAACCTCCTGCTGATCAGCCTCAGTCCGAGGACGACCTCAAAGCTCAGGTTCGAGAAGAAGTGGAAGCGCTCTATGATAAAAGGCGAGTTGAAATTGTACAATCGTTTTCTAATGTTGGCGACCCCGCAATGGTTCAGATGGGAGCGAGTCAAGCTATCGGAGCGCTTCGTGCCGAAGTTGGAGATTTTTATCACCGAAGATTGGACGAATTAATGAGCGCCAATGTTGCAATTGCTAGACCAACGACGACCCCAGCCAGCGCTTCAGCTCAAGATCCTAAAGAGCCGTTATCAAAAAAAGCCTTGTTAATTCATATGTACAAGCGCACCGGACAGATCAAGATTCCTCTCGTCGCCGATATGCTCAAGATGTGGCTGACCAATCCAGCCAAAGGCAAGCTGTGCATCTTCGCACATCATATTAGTGTTCTAAATGAGATCGGGAGCATTGCCGGTTTGTCAAACGAGGCTGGCAGCTCCAGAACCTTTATCCGCATCGACGGTTCTACGAATCCGAAGCAACGACAGGAACAAATCAACGCTTTTCAAAAAGATCCCACCATTCGCGTGGCAATGCTCGGAATCACAGCCGCCGGAGTAGCTGTTACGCTCACGGCTGCCTCTACCGTGTGGTTCGCTGAACTGTTCTGGACGCCAGCCCTGCTCATTCAAGCTGAAGATCGGTGTCATCGAGTTGGACAACAGGCAAAGTGCCGATGCTTGTACATTGTTGCCAAAGGCACGTTAGACGAAATTCTGTGGAAACACATTGAAAAGAAGTTTCGCGACCTTGGTGAGTTCGTTGAAGGTAAGGAGAAGATGAAGATCGTTGTCCACAGAAAATATCGCGGCACATTGGATTTGAAGAAAAGTCTGGAGATTGAAAAGTTCGAGTTTGATGATGAGGAAGAACCAGAGTTCGACCAAAGTGACGAGGTGGCCGAGGAATTGGAATCTCAGTTGCACCAAGACCTTGAAGAATTGGAACGTGAAGAACAAGAAATGCTCGCCATCGATACCGAAGACGACGACGGCGAAGGAGAAGGGAACGGCAAAGCGAGTGGTTTCTCCTCCGGTGGTGCCGGCGCTACCGCTGCTGGATCTACAGAGACGGAAGCCATTTGCCTGTCGGACGATGAGGAAGCTGAGGTGGCTCCTGCGTCACGCAAATCCTTGCGAGAAGCGGGCATTACTGTCGACCGTGAGTTCCCTGACTTGAAGCTGTACAAGATGAAGTTTCCGGCGCCGTCGTGCGGACTCGTGATCGCTCGTTTCAAAGGTCGCGTGGTGGTGCGGGAAAAGGCAGAGCATCTTCCAAAAGTCGGCAGACCTAACGTCGGCGACATTTTGCTCGCATGCAACAATGACGAGATCGTTCCAAACGTCAACCTGGCTGCCCTTTTGAGGCACTTTGACGGTTTGATGCAGAGGTTTGGCGAGGTTGAAATCCTGTTCGCGGTGGACCAGGAGTTCAGGGTCTATTTCACCGACCGACTGAATTCCGGCGACATCGAAAAAGATGCTTTCATCGAAGAGGAGAGTCCCCTGCATGGTCTTTCTGCAAAAATTGCGAGCCTACCAACTTACACCATAGGTTTCGACGGAGTTGAAGACTATGGTTTTTTCATTGAATCGATTCACTCCATGTTATTCGTTTCGTCGATCAGTCCATCGCATATTCAGCAGCGTGGCGCCGACGCTGTTCCCAGTGTCGGGGATGCTCTTCTTTCCATCAATGGTGCTTCATTGAGACTCGGGCTAACGGTCCCCGCCGTCATGATTGTGCTGAATTCCCTCAAAGAAAAGGGAATGGCCTGCCAAATGACGTTTGCCGCTGCCGATGAGAATATTGTCAGTATGGTCCTATCAAGGGGGAATTCGCGACCCTTAGTCCCGATGCCTCATCCGAATACGAAAGCACCGCCTCCGCCGTCTGCTGGTGGAGGACACGAAGTGATCGAACTATTGGACGACTGAGGTATTGTTCAGCTAGTGTACATTTAAGAGCACAGTTTCGTTGTCAGTTCCTTTCCCGTTATTCCGTGTTCTGTCTTTTGGAAGGTGGTTCACTGGCTTCCTGGTCCTTATCATCGGTGCCATCGTTGTCTCGACTACGTTTACGATCGGCAGAATCTGATTTTGTGGTTGTCGTTAACTTGGGTTTGGCGTCCAAACCAGCCTGAATGGTGTTCCCCAACATTTCCAGTGCCACCTTGCGACGTCGCAAACCTGCCAATTGAGACAATCCTTCTCGTAATAGGCCCCGAACAAATATTTCTGGATTCAAACCATTGGAACAATCCAGCATTTCAAGCAGATCCAACGGAATGGGACATTGCTGTAATGTTTTCCACAGCTCCGAATCGCCATCGTTTGTGTTGGTCCCAGACGTTGTAGAGGAAGTGCCCGTATCAACCTTTTTCTTGACAACACCCTCAACACGTCCAATCGCATGGAGAATTTCTCGTATGGAATGAATCAATTTGGAGGTCGTCTTGACATGAATAGACGCATCGTCTCCTGATGACTCGGGCCAGGATTTGACAATATCAATGGAATCCGAAACTCGCGATATCAGTTCGTGAAGGCGCTCTTGCAAGGCCTTGGCATCGTTGCCAGGTCGTGAAAGATGACCGGAGGTAGAACTCATGGTTGTGTATGCTGCCTTGTGAGATGAAGGTGATGCAGAGTGTACAAGTGCTAAACCGGAGACACCCTTGAACGATGATGTAACAACGCCAACGAGGAGACTGTGTATCACTGCACAACTCTACCGTAGAATAAAGTCAACGGTATATTGGAGGAACAGTAAAAAACATCAATCCGTCTGTCCACTGTACCGCGACTCGAAAAATTCTTGACTTGTTGGCATGGCCACATATTTCAATTGTTACGCATACGTGTTGTTGGCTGTCACGGGTCGTGGGTCGTGTTTTTAGATTTTGGCGCGACCGTCGGAGTACAGGGACGTGCTGACCTCGGTCGACTCCTAATCAAGAGTCACACGCTTCCCAATCAATTTTCGAGTCTTCTCAACAACTAGGGAACCGGTACTTACTGTCCAATCAGTTCGAAGGACTTGTACTCAGACGTCATCTGCACGGGACAGCAAATATCAATGACCGGCTGTGAACTGACGAATCTCGACCTCTCGCGCACGAATCTTCGGTGCAAGAATGCAACCATGTGTTGCCGGGCTTACGTACCCTTCGATCCTACGAGTGCAACAGAACCCGAGCGTTGCATCAGAGTGCCCGTCCTACGTACTCTACTTGTACTGAATACACGAGTACCAGCTACTATTTTTTCTTAGTATTCCAAAACGTTCAACATTACGGTGGTACTGGTGTACACACGGCTACAGCTGCCAGGACTCAGGACGACGACAGCGAAGAAAACTGAAAATTGTTCAACCCGCCTCCTTCACGAAGAATTGAGCGACTTCTCGTTCGGCATATTTTCTGAAACCCATTATACCCGTGCACTGTTCATATTTCCTAGAAAGGAAAGTGCGAGAAAACGAAGATGATGGAAAAACACTATGCCGAAGCATTCGACTCGTGGCAAACCTATCTGGAGCGGTCAGGGTCAGGAAGGGAAGAGACTGACGGTGATCGACGTGTTCTAAAACACGGCAAACACAATCATCATATAGAAGACCAAGAACAACAAATGCTGATGCTGGAACATCAGAAGGAAGTTGAATTCTTTCAGAAACAAGACGTTAAGATGTCAAGAGGAGAAGCGAAGAGATTGAGAAAGGATCAGAAACACCGTGCAAAGGTCAAGGAACTATACAGTCATCCTGGCATTGCGGAAACGACCGTGCACGGACTCATGGTAGGTCGATTTGTGCGAAATGACTGAAGTGATATCTGTACTCAAGAGTAGGAGGACTCGTCAGGTCACTCACAAAGTCTGTGCTCCAACCCCCACGCCTCTCACTATTATACCTTCCATTGACTCAACAGATTGATGCTGGAAGTACTGGAAGTCGCATGCACCTATATGAATGGAATCCTAGAGTGCTGCACAGCGTGTACGAAGTTCAGGAGGCTGTTTCAGGTCGTAAGCTTTCCATTCCTGGCACTGAATCTCGATGGACCGATCGTTTGAGCCCTGGACTCGCCACCTTTGCGTCTTTGCCAGATGATCAACTTGTCCAAGGAATTGGCGAGTATTTGCAGCCCCTAATGGACTTTGCATCAAACGTGCTTGCCGCGAAGAAGGGACAATTCTCCACCTTTCCCATTTACCTCCGCGCCACTGCCGGTATGCGAACGTTGACGACTCAAGATCGTGCTCGTGTCATTAATGGTGTGAGGTCTCTTTTCTCCAACTCGACCTACTCACCCTTCTACTTTACGGAAGAGCAAGCGCGTGTCCTCTCGGGAGAAGAGGAGGCCATTTACGGCTGGGCGGGCGTCAACTTTCTGTTGGGTACTCTGATGGAAGATTCGCAGGGAGCTGGAACAGTCATCAATCCGCGTCTTACCTATGGCGCTTTGGATCTCGGAGGAGCGAGTACGCAGATTTCATTTTACCAGCCCGATCAGGATGTAATGTCAAATTTATTCAAGCTACAGATTGGACAGGGCAAGCACTGGAATCTTTACGCGCATTCTTTTTTGTACTATGGAATCAATGCCGCGACGGAGCGATTTGAAGCGCGTCTCATGGACGGGAAGTCCCCGACGGAGCGCCTTGTGGATGGCATTCACAATCCTTGTCTACCAGGCGGCGCTTCAAAAGATGTTCGCACCAATATTCATTTCGATGCCAAGAGCTCGGAAACGTGGGACTATTCTGACAATGAATATCAACTAGCAACGTTGAAGAACAGCAATGCGGGAGGCGATTACGATAAGTGCTCTCAATACGTGAAGGAACTACTTCACAAAGACAAGGATGACTGGTGCGAGTTTGCCCACCGTGGAGATTGCTCCTATGCGGGAATATACCAACCTGCGCTGCCGGAACAGTCAGAACATTTTGGCGAGTTCTTGGCATTCTCAAATTATTATCATGTCTTTGACTTCCTTAACCTGCCAAAACGAGCATCACTAAACGATCTGGAGAATGCCACGAAAAGGATTTGCGCTATGAGCGAGGGTGAGCTTCACGATTTTTCAGGGCATCAATTGGACGACGATGATGGCGATGTGAATCCTCTCGTTAACGAGATGTGCTTTCGATCTACGTACGCTTTCCAATTGCTTCACAATGGCTATGGTTTTAAAATGGATGATTACATTACAGCAACCAATATTGTCGGCGGCCAGAAGGTTGGCTGGACGATGGGTGCTATCATGTATGAAATAAATACCCTCCCATGGCACTACGTCGCGAACACGCCCAAAATCAGCCCTGTGGTGGACAGGCATTTTGAGACTACCATTTTCTTGTCCGCACTTGTCCTTGGCATGATCTTTGCCCTTGCGACTATATTTCGTGCTCGTATATTGGCCAAGCGTTACCAATACGAGCCTATTAAGCACACAGAAGTGCACCGCTAAGATCATGCTACTCGGGTCGAAGACGATTGTGAGGAACGTCGACTAGATTGTACATAACCTTCAACTAGCTAGCTACAGTCTGCCAATACTTCGTTGTTCAAATAGGACAGTGCACTGCCACAGTCGATTTGGAAAACCTACATTGCGTCAGCCAATCGCAAAGCTTCTTCGGCGTGCTTCCTCCAGTACTTGCAGGTTCGAATCGGATCTCCCGCCATGGACCCCATTCCTCGGAACAAATAGGAAGCGCGAGCTGTAAAGATGGCCGCGTCCGGGACTCGGACGAGAGGGTCCAACGAAGACAGTTTCATCAAATACAATTGAGGAGTGGCACACCCCTGGGTCTTGGCTTCATCGTCGCTGTCAAAAAATAGTTTGGCATACTGGGTCAAAACGTCATCCTTGTCCCACTTAGTTACGAATCCGCATTCCCGCATGGCAGTGGCCACATGGGAGGTGTCGACCGAATCTTGACCAAGCGCAGAGACTACTTTGGCAATTCCAAGACTCTCTTGGAGCGATACTCGTTTCGTTTGACCGTAATCGATCAAACCTATCTTTCCATTGGACAATTCAAGCATATTACCCGGATGGCAATCGCCATTGAAAACTCGATTCAGGAATATCTGATGCCCATGAACATCGATCAGTAGGTGGACACACCGCTGCACATGCCGGTTCAAAGCCAACAGTCGACTAGCCATGGTCCAATGACTCCACAGTGAGGTGCGACCTTGTTGTTGCAATAGGTCCTTCGCAAAGGAAATCATATCCGTGCCATCACCTGCAGCTGGAACTTCACCCAACACGAGTGCCAATCGCCTTTGGCGCAAAAACTCCTTCGCTGCCTCCTTACTCCCAATGGCATGGGCGAGACGATCTTCCATGGCATCTGCAAACTTTTTACCCTCCAACAGTTCCATAACAAGCATGTTGGTACTGCACAGTTCATGGATTGGTTGTGGCACAGTGACCTTGTCCCGGTACGGCGATGCCATCATGTTTTCACGTACTTCTTGTAAGTTCCTTGCTTCTTGACGGTAGTCGAATTCCGTCATCATTTGTTTGCGCAGTTCCTCCAAGATTGGTTTCCATCCCGGCAATGCAACCCGACAGAGCCATGCAAAGAGTTGAAAATCGTGTTGAAATCTCAGTTGTGCGTTGGGATGCATAATCTTGACGGCGACCGCAACAGGATTGTTGACTTTGTTTTCGTTTATTGCAGTGTCGGAAGAACTAGTAACATTGGATTTCAACATCACTACCGCTCGATGGCATTGTCCAATGGATGCCGATCCGAGTGCCGTCTCGTCCATTTCCTGAAAAACATCGTCCCATTCCAATCCCTGATTGCGACGCAACGAATCGCACACCAATTCCCGAACTTGTTCGTACGGCCATTGAGGTACAGAATCTTGGACCGTCGCGAGCAATTCCACGTACTCGTGCGGCACAAAATCCGGTCGTGCCGAAAGTACCTGACCAATTTTAATAAACAATCCCTGCAAATGTAGACATATCTGTAACGTGGGGTGACAATAGGTAGTGTGCAATCGTTGATAGACACGATCACGTTCCTCTCTGGGTGCATCGCGGAGTCGCCATTGCGCCCAACGATAATGAACGACAATGGGACCAGCGCGAGTCCAGAAATAAATGGCACGGCGGATGGGATGATGATGCTGTTCGTGTTGCGGCAGATTCGAGCCTTTGTCATTCGTATTGCAATTTTTTGCCCACTTCGGCCAGAGTCGTGGAGGTAGCTTCGTTTGCAACAGTGCTTGATCGATTCGCCATTTTTGCAGGTTGGTATTGTTATCATTGCTGACACTATTCTTTGACCTTTTGGATGACAAGGAAACTCCCGCGTTACGAATTTCACTCCATGTTGGTACTCGAGGCAACCGCAGGAGTGGTGAAAGTGGTGGCGTTGATGATGTTGATGCCATTGGATCAACAGATCTTGCAGTAGAGAATAGACAACAGAGTAGTAGCGTCACAAAATGACATGGCTTGCAACACCATCGCTGAAGTCGTCGGCACATCGCTCCTGTACTGTAACGTCATGGTTCCTTCATTGGCGGTTCGATTTTTGATTTCTTTGGACTGGGACACTACAGTACCACAGTACTCGAGAAGTAGTAATACAGTACCCAGTACTTGTACCTACATACCGTTCTACCGGTAGCTATCGACAGTAGTAGAACTTCCTGGGACTCGCTCAGTGCTCTGCATCATAATGATCACTATCATACACAGAAGCATTTCAGGGCGAAACCTCCGAAAAGGGATGGGCTGTGAAGAGCGGTTGAAAGGACTGCAACAGGGACTCATGGAACATTGGCACTTCCGAAATACTCCAATAATGTTCATCTACACTACTCAAGAGTTGCTTGACGTCTCAACGAAGCGCATGCATGTTCCGTAATTCGTGGTAATTCGTTCCTACAGATGACCTGGTTGTCTTCAGACCTACGAACAAAGGCGCTTCGAAAGAACTGACATGATTAGTACAGTGGATGTTGTAAGGGGTTCAGACAATTTTCATTAATTCATACAGAATTATTGGACGCATTTAGTAGCAGAGGTCGATGGGAAAATGAGGTGCATATTTTCCGAAAGGAACTTGTTCCAGACAGCCCAATGTGACTTGCGAGCATATGCGAGAGGCGTATCGCCTCGTCGGTCGCGCATGTATAGTAGGTCAGGACATTCGGTCAAAATCAACTCCACCAGTTGGAAATCGGGTTCGCAAGTCCAGGCAGCATCATGAAGAATCGTTCGGCCGTAGTCATCACGTACTTGAACAGGAACTTTTGCTTCGTGAACAAGAAACGATACAACGTCGAAGAAACCTCTACGGCACGCCATGTGTATCAGACTTTCTCCAAAACTGTTGCTGCAGTGGAGGGGACGACCACTTTCATGAAAATCTCGAAGCTTCGCAATGTCTTGGTTTCTGATGGCATTGAGAACTTCTGAATTGTATGCATTCAGATCATCCTCAGAGTATTCCGAGAAGAAATTCTGAATGTTGAGCGAATCTTGTATTTGAACCCCAACACCATGACTGTCAACGATGTGCATGAGGTGTTGCTGAGGGTCTCTGTTACCGTCGTGCTCTAACATTCTAGTGGGGAGTGATGAGCAGATTCTTGCAACCTTGGACTCGCGCACGGGCTGTTGAGAGAAGAGCATGACGGCGTGATTTCGCTTTCTTGAGATCGGCTGCATCATCGTCTGATCCGTAGTCAATTGGAGTGTACTGGGAACTGGGACTAATGTTCGTTGACTGAATTGTGTGAACACGGTGAAAGCGATGAAATTCCTGTTGCAATGTCATACTAGTACTTACCTGTTACGGCCACATGTATCTGGTAGTACAGGTGTACGCTAGTAAACCGCACACATCATCCACTAAAGGACCTGGCAACACCTGACACCTCAATCCTGAATACCTCAGGTAGATGCTGTCGTGGCAGGCATCGACGTCTGTCCAGTTTGACAGACGGATGACATTTTTGTCATACAGATAACGAGGTAACGAGTCCTTGAAGTCCTTGGAGAAACAAGTGCCAGTGACAGAATTCGCGATCCACACATGAACGTGGAATCTGGTAAATCATCTGAGATGCGACTCGAACCATGCTCGTGACGTAAGAAGTAGTATGAAGTATGACTCATGACCCCACCTTGTGTCCATTTCCGATGGCAGGACATTCGTTATACTCGGAGTTTTGGGCGTGACTTGGTGCAATGGGAACAGTCACAGAATTCATGCTCCACAAATTAACGTGGTGCCCTCTACCGGTAGTCTGATGAGAGGTGATTGCGTCTGATGCTCCTGACGAAGGAGTACTACTTAGTATGACTCATGACCCCACCCTTTGTCCACGAGCTGATGGCAGGACATTCGTTATACTCGGAGTTTTGGGCGTGACTTGGTGCAATGGGAACAGTCACAGAATTCTTGCTGCACAAATTAACGTGGTGCCCTCTACCGGTAGTCTGATGAGAGGTGATTGCGTCTGATGCTCCTGACGAAGGAGTACTACTTAGTATGACTCATGACCCCACCCTTTGTCCACGAGCTGATGGCAGGACATTCGTTATACTCGGAGTTTTGGGCGTGACTTGGTGCAATGGGAGCAGTCACAGAATTCTTGCTCCACAAATTAACGTGGTGCCCTCTACCGGTAGTCTGATGAGAGGTGATTGCGTCTGATGCTCCTGACGAAGGAGTACTACTTAGTATGACTCATGACCCCACCCTTTGTCCACGAGCTGATGGCAGGACATTCGTTATACTCGGAGTTTTGGGCGTGACTTGGTGCAATCTGTAGCAGTCACAGAATTCATGCTGCACAAACAAACGTGGTGCCATAGTCTGATGAGAGGTGATTCGTCTGATGCTCGTGACGAAGGAATACTACTACGTAGCATGACTCATGACCCCACCCTGTGTCCATGAGCTGATGGCAGGACATTCGTTATACTCGGAGATTTGGGCGTGACTTGGTGCAATCTGTAGCAGTCACAGAATTCACCATGTTGCACAAACAATCGTGGTGCCCTAGTCTGATGAGAGGTGATTGTGTCTGATGCTCCTGACGAACAAGGAGTACTACGTAGTATGACTCATGACCCCACCCTGTTTCCATGAGCTGATGGCAGGACATTCGCTATACTCAGAGTTTTTGGCACGACTTGGCGCAATCACCAACATTCACAGAATCCATGCTGCACAAACAAACGTGGTGCCCTAGTCTGATGAGAGGTGATTCGTCTGATGCTCATGACGAAGGAATACTACTACGTAGTATGACTAATGACCCCAGCCTATGTCCATGAGCCAAGGGCAGGCCTACTTTTTGTCCTCGTGTAAATCCGAAACGATATTGTGCCTCGGTACTTCGGGTAGTTTTGAAAACTTATCTTCAGTTTAAACTTCGGACCTACTTGTTTGTCATTTTTACCCAACAGAGAGTGGCTTAAAGCAACTGTTTTATTTCCATTCATGGACTAGCTACTCCAAGGCTCTTTATTGTTTGTGATGTAAGATTGATGCCAAGGAGAACAAGTCTGTAAATGCCTTGCTGAATGTGGATCTCCCCTTGTCCAATTGATGAGGGAGAAGCCAGCTTCGTCCAAGCTTGGCTCATACAACTGGGCATCACTAGCAAGGCCACCACAACATAGAACCTTCTTTAAGTGCACCATTGCGCTCTTTTCTGAGTGTCTGGGCTCAAACATTCTTGTTGAAGGATTGAAGTGTACTACTCTGTGAGTGAAGAGTTTTCAATCTTTGCAGCCAGTAGGCAATCCTGAGACATCAAAGCAAAGCATAAACCTCCTTAATGCCTTCCTCCATCATCTTTATCAAGAGGCATCAACCCTTCTTCTGTGTTGCAATGCTTTGGCAAAATCCTTAGGTGTCATTGCATGCAGCACCAGATCCCCACGTGGTAGAACTGGGGGAATCTCATCAAGGATTCCAAAGTCATTGATGCCTAGGCACTAAGCAACTCCACAAAAATGTAGAGACACCATCCACAATCATCATTCAAGCAAGGCATGCCACTGCCTTCAGGATACCTGCCTTGCCACATCTTCTCTCACTAATCAATCAACAATCTCCATCATCTGCACATTCACCCCAGCCTCCTCTACTATGGCTTGTGCTGTCTTGACGACACGAGTGACATGATAGTACAAATTGTAAAAGAGGAGCTCACTCACAAGAGCTGCCACTAATTAGTTTGTTCAGCTTGTTGTTTTGTGGGGAAAAGGGCATGCAGGGTCTTGAGCAGCCATGGGACCCACAACACTAGTTTGAACTTGCATAGGTAAGACAAACGAGCAAGAAGCAGCAAGCTAAAAGAATGGTTAGCAAAGTCAGCCTGCATAGTCTTCATCATTTGACACGGGTTTTCGCTTGTTGTCAGGAGTGTCATCACTCCCGCGGTCAAAGTTCATGCACAACAGACACATCACAATCGACACGTCGTTTGATGAGGCTGAATCGTGAGCAGTACGAATATCAAAATTCTGGCTGGACAGTATACGTGTCACCGGCCTGTCGCCAAGTCGCCTCCCAATCTCTTGATGGAATTTCGATGCACCACCAGTTACTTTCATTTCCTTCAGAATTGAAAATGAAGGATTCCACTATCATACACTGTACACTGAACTCCTACTCTAGTAGTAGTTGTCACTAGATACTAAAAAGTAGCTACTTACTGTAGTCAGATCTTTTTTGGCGCAGGTGTCAAGCAACAGCAACCGTCGACTGACAAGCAACGACAAATGATGTACACTGTACGTTCATTTTCGGATTGGATCCGTGCGCCGTAGGAGTGCTAACTCATATACCGCCAGGCACATTTTATTTTGTCTCTGCACTGCCTCGATACGTGACAGTAGCGTCAAGGAACTAATAAGAACGGTTGGAACAACAAACGCCAACCCGCCGACGAACACGAAGGAACATACGAAAGCGAACATTGCAAGTGTTTGCAACTTCTAACTGCTAATCTATATGCATACCAGGACCCTGTGGTCTGTGGTACAAGTGCAAATAGTGACGGGCATACAAGCGCATGAATCGGCGCACCAACGACGAAACCAATCACAAACCCAAACATACCAAGGAAATAAACGGCGTGCGCACAAGGTCAAGCGCAAGTATGACTCCCTTGCCTGCAACAGACGGAAGGAACAGCGGAGACAACGATGATGCCGATGAGCATACTGAAACCAATCATACGCCTATGCCCACGAGCGAATCGGACCAGGAGAGTATCGGCAACGAAAGCGAAACGTTGTACCGTCGGCGCGTCTATGGGACTGACGACGACAACGGTGATAATGGAAACGGCGGTACCATCGACGAGGATGAAACGTACCGAAAGGACTCGACAGCAACAAAGCTGGTCCGATCGAGGCCGCGCCTTATCAAGAGATTATCGCAACGACTTTCGAAAGAAATGTCGCGCCGCCGCACGTCCATCATCGACTCTCTCCCGGACACACCTGCCGGCTGGACCGTGCTCGTGACTGCCCTTTCGTCACTTGGCTTGGGATTCGAACTTAATTTACAGAAATCCCTCACCATGCCTCCCACAGTTTACCGACAAGTCCACACTACAAATAACAGCAACGGCAACAACAATTATACGAATACTTTGCTTCTGGACAAGGTCCATGCACACTTGACGGCCACCCCCACCAGTATTTTGCGACGAACGATTCAACCGAGTCTCTTTGTCGGAACGCGGAGTGTTTTGGCGAGTACGGCAGCCTATCTTGCCAACGGACCACGTCCCCGAGAAAAACGATTTCGGGTTCGTGAAGTTGTCACCATGCCACTCGATGGCGCACGCATTGCACTCGATTGGGAATTTCCAATGTCGACCTTATCATCAGATGATGCTAATGTACTTCAACAACAGGAGGGAAAGACCGCTGCTGCAGTCCCGCACCCCAAGTCTCACGTGGTTTAATTTGGCATGGCATCAATAATGACGCAAGTTTTGGATACATTCGATCCGCAATGCGGGCCTGTACCGACCGGGGTTGGGCCGCGGTTGGGGTCAATTTCCGGGGATGTGGTGGTGTGCCCCTCGCCACACCCCGAGGATACACTGGCGCGTATACTGGAGATATGCGCGGAGTTGTGCAGATACTGAGCGGTCGACTCGAAAAGACACCACAGTACCGAATTTTCTTGGTCGGCAATTCGTTGGGAGCCAACTTGGTGGCAAAGTATCTTGGAGAAGAAGGACTTGAGGGGGGACGCTCCCTCGCTGTGTGGCCGGTGGCATCAGTTTGGGAAATCCCTTGCACCTCCATAGCGGACACATTCAATTTCCGTGGGGTCACATTTTGAGCCTGGGAGCACGCAAGACCATTTTGGAAAATATAATGATTATGCGGCAAATGACATCGTCGTTTTTTCAAAAGAGAATCCGCATGGCCCTCATGGCATCCACTATTGCTAAATTCGATGAAGCCTTGGCCCCCATCTTTATTCGAAATAATCCGATTCCTCCGTTTGAACCGCAGATCGGTTACGAGAATGCGGAACAATACTGGGAGGATGCAAGTTCCTACCGGTACGTTGCTCACATTTCAGTACCATTCTTGCAGTTGTCGTCCGAAGATGACTTTTTGGTCTCCACCTCGTCGAGTCAGAAACTACACTACAGTTTGTCGAATTCCCAATATCTTGGTTGTCAACACGCGATGCGGAGGACATCTTGGTTGGCGTGAATGTCCGCCAGATCACAAATTTGGACTAGGAACGAGTTGGGCGGATCGAGCAACGGTGGATTTCATTGAGGCCGTACTCAAGGCCAGCGTCGAAGTCGATAACGAATCAATTACTGAAGCAAATGCCAGAAAGCTCAAATTGATGCGCACGTCTGCTGAAGAGGAAGCAGCACTTCTGAAATCGAGGCTCTAGTAGATTGTACATATCTTTTGAATAATCAAGCACTTCCTGTTGTGTATCTTCAAAACGGTGTGGATTTGAAAATTGTAGCAAGCTATTCATGTCATGGTCTTCCCTAAGAACTCAATGCAAATATGTGTTAGTGTATTTGACCTACGAGAAATTTGTGTGTACTAGTAAATTTGGTTCATTCAAAAGCACCCAGTTCATCGTCAATATCGTCTGGCATTCTGAGCGTCGTGGTCGTCACGGACGGAGGTTGCAATCTTTTCTTCGCTGTTTCCAAGGATGGTAATGGTTCGCTTTGCAGTAGCTCCGTCACTCGATCCCACACGCTTGTCAACATTCTGGGCGCTCTCAGTATTCCCACAATTACGGCCTCCATAGCGCCCAGAATCGAGTCCCGGTTGATTTCCATCGGGCGATTGTCTTCCAGAGTTTTGAGAATTCCGCGCAATCGTTCCCGTTCTTCCTCTGAAAGACGCTGAAACGCTCGGATGGCTTCTTGCTCCGCATCTCCCAGTGGTCCTGGTAAGGCGGCATCCTTGGGACGGAGCGGTCGTTTCATTTGTGAAAGTTCCTTTTCTTTTGCACGTCTTTGTTCTGCCTTGAAAATCTCAAAGACCGCGGCCTCCACTTCACCCAGTGGCCCTGGAACATCCATAGGCCGGACCGACGAACCTCGCTGTTGGGATTGCTCGTAGCGCAAGGTCTCAGCATTAGTAAGATCCTTCAAGGCCTTGTAAAGTCTGTGTTCCGCATCTCCCAAGGGTCCCCTCTGAGCCTCGTCCATATCCTTCGGTCTGAGGATTCCCATCGATTTCCGGAGACGTTCGGAATCCCTAATCGCATTAAAAAACTGCACCACAGTCGATTCGATATCTGCCAGTGGCCCTCCGTGTCCACCATCCACTTCCATGGGCCGCACCAGCACTCCATTCTGATCAAAAATAAGTTGCGCTCTCCGTCCTTCTTCTTCAATAACTCCTTTCAACCACGACACCGCGGAATCCTCCGCCCTTCCCAGAGGCCCCACGAATTGTTGCGGCGCATCCATGGGACGATAGTATCCGGGAGACGGATCGCCGCGCATGCGAGCCAAGGATGCTTCCAAGAGCCGATCGGCCGTCATGGCCTTGAAGACCCCCGAACGCCACTTGTAATCTTCGAGCGAGAGTTCCGCCAAGTGGCGGATGAATTCGCGACAAATGTCGCCCAAATTGCGGGGTTTGTAGATATTACTATTCGTAGTAGCAGAAGGAGTACTGCTGGAAGACGTTGGGGTGTCGTCATCGTCGTCGTTGGCGGCTGTCATGTGTCGTTGTTGACATTGTTTTCGCTTGTGATCTTCTTGACATTGTAACGGTCGTTTGTTTGACGGACCAGGAGCAGCTATGAAACACTCCCCGGGGCCAAGAAGTGCCATCACTGCGACAAGGTACACAACGCGCTTTGACCTTGTTGCCATTGTGGAGTGATGCCGTGTATCTTGCACTTGTATGATGAAAGAAGTGATGATATGTATCACGTAATCCTTGATGCTTGCAGTTTGTTCATTTTGTGCCTCGTGTCTCGTGTCGCGTGTCTCGTGTTCTTTTCCACGGGCTCGGTGGTCGGTGTCGCTCGGTGCCCATGCAAAATGCAAACATTGCGTCTGCAATCCGGGTCAGGCGTCACGTGTCACGTGACGTGGTACTAATACCAGGTGCTCCTAAGAGAAATTCTGTACTGTACATGGTACTCAGTACCTTGTCCAGCAGCGTATTTGTATTTGTACGTGCTCCGGAGTATGACATTCACATTCAGAATTCGACATGACGACGTACTCCAGTAGAACATACGATACTGCTACCACCTCAACGCGATGAGGTCGGAGCTGTTCTTGTTGCGGGGGTCAAACAATACGTCATGCACGCAGCATGTCTGAGCCGAATTCGATAAATGCATATGGTTCCCATGTTCATCGCCTGTAAACAACCTGCTGCAACAGTAGCATGAAAGCCGGTACAGTAGTGCCACATGGCAGGAAATGGCACCTCGTAAAACCTGAACTACGACGAGTAGAAACCTCTAAATCCTAATGGATTATCTCCACTCTGCAATGTAAACTTCATAGGTGTCCTCTCCCACATTCGATTGCGTCAAATCAGTTACCGGTTCATGCCACGCCACATCCCCCAACTGGCTGGATGTCGTCCAACGGACTCCCGCCCCACCGCCGCCTCCAATCGACTTCTGCACCATGCTCGGTATTACAACAACTGTCAAATGGAAAAATGCGTACGTGGTAGTCACACTCTCTCCCGGTGCCAACACCAACCGATACACCCGGCACTTATCTCGCGTCTTGATACACTCGTGGAACTGTGCCAGTAGCGGAATGGCAGCCGTCACCGGTGGTTGCCGCAACACTTCCGCGTCGATGCAGAGCATTTCGACCGACGACGTATTCGTAATCTTATGAACCAATGGTGGTCCCTCCGTCTTGTGTAGGCCCATTCGAACTTCGCCAAATCCCATACAATCGCATTGAGGATCGCGGCCCTGAACGTGATTCACCACACTCAGGCCGTTGTCGTCATTCACGAGGAAAAAGTACAAACTGTCTTCGGCATGCCGATGCGCCAACGTTGTATCGTTGGGCGGAAATGAGACTCGAAGAACGCGAACATATTCATTGGAAAGGACTATCTTGTGCCGCGGCTCGGAACCGACCTCGACAATCTCGTCAAGCGTGCCGTCTGCCATCCTCCAATACTCACCAACTTGGGATCCCTCCTTCTTCGATGAGCTCGATCCTACAGGAACACCGGTTATACTCTCGTACACCTTGACTACTTGAGAGTCATCGCTCCGACTCAATCCTAATCCTTGACCACAAATGAATTGCTGTAGGGCCGCAGATGCCACAGGTATCGGTGATTGTAACGCCTTGGCTTCCAGTAGACAATATCCAGATCCTTTACAAAAATTTCAAGTGCACTCATGACTGGCACTCCATCGCCTCCTCGTTCCTCAGTCGCAAGCATCCGCGCTCCTCGATCTTGAAACATCCAACTCGCACCTGCCGCACCATTCACGATTTCGTACATTTGATGCGGATCCAGTCCGGCCTTGGCTGCCAACGCCAACGCCTCGGCTGCTGCACAAATGTGAACTCCAGCCAACAACTGGTGCACCATTTTGGCAGTCGACGCCATTCCGACGCCACCTTTCTTACTAGTACCGGTAGTCTTAATGACGTGAATGTGGCGGGCCAGCGCTTGGAGGATGGGCCAGACGGCGTCGTGGATGTATTGTTGCGGCTTGTTGTTGTTGTCGTCGTCTTTAGTCGTAGTACCAGTAGTAGCATTACCAACATCGGCGTCGTCGTGGCGTTGCTTAGAGGAAACCATGAGCGTCAAATCACCAGCACGAGCTCGAACGGGGCCGCCGCTAATCGGACAGTCCACAAAGTGGATGGATGCCGCTTGGAAGCGGGCTTCCGCGTGTCTGGCCCATGTCGGAGTCACGGTTGAACACAAAATGACGAAACTATCGGCGGAGAGGAGGTGGAGCAAGTTCTTGTCATCATTGGATCCGAAGCAAACTTGCTCGCATTGTGATTCATTCACCAGCACTAGCAAGACGACGTTGGTATCCGCCGATATGGCCTCCTCCAAACATGTTGGAGGGTGTGCCATTGTTGGAGCTTTGTTAACCTCCTTGGCCTCCTCAAACAAAGCCTCTACGAGTTCCGTTGCTCGATCGTATCCGACCAGTTGGGCTACAGCATCGGAGGCGAGCAAGGCACGGGCCATGCCTCCGCCCATGGCCCCAATGCCGACAACAGTCACGTGGAATGACATGCTTTTTAAATGATGAGCCGAACTTGCTCAAGTCTCCGTCTTCGATGACGACAAATCATGCATCACCATGTTGTCAGAAGATTCAACTCTATGTACTAGCGCAAACTCATCGTACGCAGTACCTGTCCTGTACGACAGTATGCATAGTACAGGCAAGACCGAATACCGGCATACCCCCACAAAACGAGACCAGTTTCATACGTCATCGTTCCCTTTTACTACTATGATACCACGGGATTCGATTCCCATTTATCGTGCCCGCTACGCGCCTTTGGGAACGGACTGGAATCACACGACTTGCCTTATCTGCTATCTACACCTGTAAATCACAGTATTGTAACTAATAAGTATCAGAACTCTTCTGTTTCCCAGGTAGCTCTTAAGATCTCATTCAATTTAAAGTTCTTTCTTCGACCTTTATGAGTCTACATGTCTCATAAAATATAAACCTCAAAAAAAATTGCGCATCATGGCACCAAAAGTCGACAACAGCATGAATGTGAATCTTCAGGACATCAAAAGGAGATCCCCGATGACGACGACCCCACACGTCCCAGAGCTCGCCTCGAAGCGCCAGGTCCGTGGCGCGGCATGGGCCGGTGGAATTGCCGGTCTATGCGTTGGCGGTCCGATTGGAGCCATTCTCTTGTGCTGGGGAGGAATGCATTTGGCGAAAAAGAATGATGGCGATGCAGGGGATTTCTGCAGAAAAGCTGGTGACTTTACATTTCGTATGGAGATTCCATCAAGAGAGAGTGGAAGGAGGCTCATCCAAAGCACAGCGAAGCCCAAGTACAAGTGCAAGGGGAAGCAAAGCATCTCAGTTGAAAGAATGTAGGACAACGTACCCAGGGATAACCTTACTCGCACTCAACTCTAAGAACATCGTTAAATTGGACAACACATCTTATCATTCTCTCTAGCTAGCACGTTCTAATAGACAGGCAATGGAGTTTGCATATATGTTCAATAAAATCCAGCATAGCAACCTATGTTCACACCGTCGACAGAATATAATAAGCATGGAACACTTACAGACTTACAGTGGCGTGCGTGGACATCGGACTACCGTTGCAGTGTTGGAGTACGATACACAGTACTACTACCAGGTAATAGTTGTGCCACGCCTGGACCGCGGGACTCAGTCATTTTGCCGTACTGTATCGTATGTAGGCAGTACAGTCGGTTTTCGACGAACATAGGCGAATGGCACGACTTCAGAATCGATGTTTTGGCGGGAACCAAATCACAACAGTGAGTTCTCGTTTTAGGTTTTACATGCATCTCATTCAAATCATAAAACCAAAGAAGGAAAAACCATTCAGACTGTCGAGTATATTGATTGATCATGGCACAGAAAACTGACCAAGACTACGAATCGAAAACTATCAAAGAACCCCTTCTTCCAGACGGTACTGTATTGGAAGCCATTGAAGCTGTCGAACTTGCGTCGAAGCAACAGGTTTACGGTGCCGCTTGGGCCGGCGGCATAACCGGCCTATTGATTGCAGGTCCTATTGGAGCCGTTCTGCTGGGCTGGGGAGGAGTTCATTTGGCGAAAAAGAATGCTGGTGATGCCGGAGACTTCTGCAGAAAGGTGGGAGATTTCATGCATCGGATCGGAGGTGCCATAAAGAAAGAATGGAAGGAGGCTCGTTCGAAGAACAGCGGCGATGACGACTTACAGCCGAAGGAGCTTAGTTGAAGGCATGTAAAAATCCACAACCTACTAAGCATACGAGTTACTTGCAAGAGCTCATGGTTCTATAGTACCTGGCAGGAATTTGATAAATTCTAATTGTGTAAAGGGTAAAGGTACCTTCATATATCAGAGGCCGTCTAACTTGAATTGAACAAGAACGCCTCATAAAAGCTTTGCGCAGCATCAAACGTGCGATTCAGGATGTCTCCGTCCTCAGACTTTTGTATCCCAGATAAGCGGATATCCTTTTTCGAGCAATGCCTGCTTCAAGCGCTTCGCGTGCTCCGGTCCATTAAGTTCAACGACGCACTTGACCTGCACTTGATCCACACTCTGGTACAGCCATGCGCGTTCGTGATAGATATCCTTGATACTGGCACCCTCATCAGCCAGGAGAGCCGTTAATCGGGATATTCCACCAGGTCTATCCGACACGGTGGCATAAAAATTGCAAAGACGGTTGTCGGCAGACAAACCGCGGTCCAGAACACGACCAAGAACAGTCGTGTCAATGTTACCTCCGCATAGCGGCACCACAATATTCTTACCCTTCATGTCCGGGCGATCAAGTTTACCACCTGGAAGAAGAGCGGCTAGACCGGATGCTCCACCACCCTCGACAACCATCTTTTCTTGTTCGATCAGTCTCAGTACGGCCAATGAGATCTCCTTCTCAGTACAAGTAACACATTCATCAACGTAGTGACGAGCAACTTCAAATGCATGAGGTCCGACCATCGGCACTGCCAAACCGTCCGCCAATGTTGGAGTCATCGGAACTTGGACAGGCTTTCCTGCCTTCAGAGCACCGATGTAGGAAGCACAAAACTCGGGCTCAACCCCAATGACCTATAACGAGGACAAGCGGTTGTGAGGGTGTCATGTAAGCATTTCAAGTGTCAGCCTGTCGGTTCAAACACAGTTTCCCAGCTTACCCTCGCTTCTGGCTTCAATGTCTTGACACTGCAAGCAATGCCAGCAATAAGACCAGCTCCTCCGACTGGAACAACGACAATATCGACGTTCGGAACGTCATCGATCAACTCAATTCCAATCGTACCTGCCCCCGCAATAATTGGAGGGTCGTCGTACCCATTGACGTACGTCAAGCCCTCTGACTGAACAAGAGTCTCGGCGTACGTTTTTGCTTCTCCTATGTGCATACCTTCAATAATGATACGCGCGCCGAATTTACGGCACTTGTCTACCTTGGCGAGGGGCGCCACGGTGGGCATTACAACAGTCACAGGAATGCCCAACTCCCTTCCGTGGTACGCCAGAGCAAGTGCATGGTTTCCAGCGGACGCCGCAATGACACCTCGTTGCGCTGAGGCTGGGTCTCTGTTCTTGAGTTTTAAAATAGCATTGCGGGCTCCTCGCTCCTTGAAAGATCCTGTGAACTGCCGAAATTCCGGTTTGAGGTAAATGTTTGCGCCAATGATTTCCGACAGAAAGACAGATTTTTCGCACTTGGTCCGCACCACACCGTCGCGAATGGCAACGTGAGCACGGGAGATGTCGGCAAAGGTGACGGGAAGATTATCCCGGATGATACGGTCACGCTCGCGTTCGTCAACAGCAGGTGAAGGAACAACAGCTTCGTTGTCTGCTTTGCTACTGTCGTCATGGGCGGAGAAAGAGCGAGTCGCATTCGGAAGCACGTTGGAGCGTCTCCGAGCTACAACTGCGGCGCTGCGACGGACAAGTACGGTCGTGAACATGGTGTACAGTCAAACAATGGATCAGAAACAAGGTCAGTATAGAATGATCCTTGCTATGAGATCTATGGGTGATCTTCAATATATCTTCTGTTCTGTTTCGTGTGTTGCGCTGAAATGTCAACTTTGTTTCCGCTTCGATGACGTCTGTCAGGAAGGCAACGTCATCATTACGCAACGCCTTCTCAATCCTTATCCTTCGAGAGGTTGACGAAGAAAAAATGCTATTCATACAGCGTATGATATGTACATATACGGGAGTACTCCGAGTACTTGCGTAGTAGTACATGTACTGCATTACGGTAGCACTTGGTACAAGTACTGCCGTACTGCAGACTACTCGCAACTCGCAATTCGTTCGTACAGTAGGATTATGTGAACGAATTGAACGCGTACGAGTGTACGAGTACTGCAATAACTCCGACTACTGTAGTACCCTTCTACCGTACGCCAACTTCGTGGAGACCGCTTCAACAATGCATTATGCGCCGCATCATGAATTCGTAGTAGGTAAATGATGCTGTAATCTGTAATAAGGAATTCCTGGGTGGACAATAGGTGGCAAAGCGCTGAGGATGGTCAAGAAAGGAAATGCTCAGATGTGTGATGTGTGTTTTACTATTGAAGGTGTGAGTACGCCCTCTTGGTACCTGCTGAAGCGTGTCCATGGTGGTCACCATCGCCAGGTTTCCAATTCCATTCTCCTTTCGCTGCTGCGCTTGCAATTTTCAATTCTTCCAAGTACAGATTACTCATTGCTTTTAGCTGCAATTCTCCCCGGCACAATTCTAAAAGCGGAAGCTGAAGGGCTTGACTCCAGCTGAAACTTAAATTCCAGGGTACCTTGCCCTTCGCCCTATTAATGGCACTCAGTCTGGCAGCTGCTTGCTCTAAAGGTTGACCTCCCGAAAGATAATTAGCACCCTTCATAGCCACTGGAAAGCTCTGTTCCAGAACATAGATATTGGCCGCAGCAATTTCCTCGACTGAGTAGAACGTTGGACAGTCACGACCTGGATTTATCATATTGGGCTTCAAGGTGCATCCTGCCAAATGCACACCATGGTCCATCATGGCCTTGAAGAGCTCAGAATGAACTCGACAGCTAACTTCAACGGCATCTGCCAACGAATGCGTCCCCTTCAGACTCACATCTGGCTCTACAATAGGCATTAGACCTTCACTTTGACAGATCAAGGCGTACCGAGCGAGGTCGTGCATGTTCGACCGGATGGCCAGAGCAGTGGGCCGTCCTGCATCCATGTCGATGACAAGAGGAGATCGCCATTTGGCAAAACGAGCACCGGCCTTGTAGTACTCCTGGCATCGGAGGGCAAGCGAATCGAGGCCTTGCATGACAGTGTCACCGTTGCACCCCGGTAGGTTGTAGACCTGTGCAGCACGATAATGAGGAGTTATGACGAGGAATTGTTAAGCGAAAAACGCCTGCAGTGTACGCCTACCTTCAAATGAGGTTTCACTCCTGGAACGATGCCCTTCTCTGTCAAGAGTTCCGGAAACAACTTTCCGCTAGCGTCCGACTTTTGGTACAAAGTCTCGGGGTCCAGAATTGCGGCACAGAGGTATTCTTCGCACCCGGGAGCCTCAAAGAGCATCTGCCGATACTTTCTGCGATTCTCTTCCTCGTTTTTGATCCCCACAGCTTCGAAGCGTTCTCCAATTGTACCAGGGCCTTCATCGCAAGCTGTGATGCCTTTTCCAGGAGTCGCTATTGCAAGTGCAGTTTTCTCCAAGGCGACCTTTTGCTCATGCGTGAGGAAGCTCTTCCCAAAGGAGAATCCAGATGGAGGCGGCATGGTTCAGCAATAATCATAAAGAGGCAACAACCGCTAAGTGTGAGGCTTGCATTTTGCATTGTCAACGACAGGCAGTTCGCACTTTTGTCGGCAGTCGGCGGTCGGACACATCACTTACGACTATCGGCCGAATGCGCTGATGTGCGAACTGTAGTACTTAGTACTTGTACCGATACTACTCCAAGCTCGGAGTACAAGTACCAGGTACCAGGTACCAGGTATCGTACTAGTACAAGGTACAAGAACCTACGCATACTTGTGCTAGTCGACGAGAACAAAATTGCATACTCCTATGATATGTCATATGCATAGTGTATGTAACGTAGAACGTAGACTACTGGTACTGGTAGTCGTAGCTCGTAACTGATACATGGTACCGGTATAGCGTCCAGCGGTCCAGTGTCCAGTGGACCGTAGACACTGTATGTTCGTTTGTCTTCTTGCTTTCTTGAGCAATCCATGCGAAACGGGCGTTCTGGATAAGCGGCAATGCGAACCTTCAAAACCAAAATGCGAAGGTTGCTCGTTCTCAGTTCGCATGTCTCGTGCCTCACAAATACGACTAGTAAACATCAAGTAGAAAAAAAATCGATCAACACGAAATAGAGGTCACGCGAAATCACGATGTTGGCACTTCATGTTCTGCGTCGAATGTCAACTAGAAGTTCTGCGCTCACAGCGACCAGGTTGATGGTTTGCCAACTCGAGGGTGTCAGTTCGCTCTCGATCTGGTTGGACGGACGTCTGCCGATCTTTCCGGTTGGCAGACGACATAAGTCGACCGTCGCGGATGCCTATGATGAAGACAGGTCAAGGCAAACTCGACTTGAAATCCCTCAGCGAATTCGGCAAAAGGTTATCAGTGCTGCGGACGCCGTGTCCCTTATAAACGACGGTGACACTGTATGTGTCTCTGGTTTCGTTTGTCAGGGAGCACCTGAAGCAGTCCTCAAAGCGCTCGGCGAACGATACAAGGAAACAAATTCACCCAACAATCTCACTCTTTTGTTTGGCGGCGGACCTGGCGACTTCGACAAAAGAGGTCTTAATCACCTCGCCCAACTTCCACCCGAAGGAAGTAGCGCACCTCCTATGCTTCGCCGCACTATCGGCTCTCATTACGGGCAGACACCCATGGTGGCCCGCTTGGCTCTGGACGAGATAGTTGAAGCCTGGACGCTGCCAATGGGGTCGGTTTCGCGAATGCTTCGAGCTCAATCAACCCATTCACCCGGGCATATCACAACTATTGGCCTTGGCACTTATGTAGACCCAGACTTATCTGGAGGGGCAGCAAATGAATCAGCGAAAAGGAGCCCCTTCAACAAGCAATTAGTGACAAAGATTTCACTCGACGATCAAAATTTTCTCATGTACAAGGCACTTCCTGTCAACGTTGCTATCATTCGGGGAACGACTGCCGATGGCCAAGGCAACATCTCGATTGAACACGAGTCCCTCAAGTGCGATCAAATGACTACGGCTGCTGCCGCGCGTAATTCTGGCGGCATCGTCATCGCCCAAGTCAAAAGAGTCGCTGCAAACTGCTCATTGCCTTCAAGAACCATCGCTGTACCTGGAGCACTAGTCGATTGCGTTGTAGTAGTGGACACTGAGGACCACGACACTCTCCATCCGATGAGCTATGTGGAAAAACACAATCCAGTATTGACGGGGGAGTTTCGCACTCCCCAAGATCAATTACCGACCATGAGTCTTGATGTCCGGAAAATCATTGCTCGCCGTGCCTCTTTCGGACTCAAGCCCAATACTGTTGTCAACCTTGGTATCGGCTTGCCCGAAGGCGTCGCCGCGGTTGCAGCGGAGGAAGGAATGCTCTCGTACGTCACCTTGTCGACAGAACCAGGTAGCTTCGGGGGAATTCCTGCATCCGGGCACAGCTTCGGGCCTTCCTTCAACTCAGACGCTTTAGTTGAAATGAACCAAATGTTTGATTTCTATGATGGAGGCGGACTGGACCTGTGCTTTCTTGGCGCCGCCCAAGTCTCGAAAAATGGTGATGTCAACGTTTCAAGGATGAGTAAAAACCGTCTTACTGGTCCGGGAGGATTCATCGACATCTCACAGTCTACGAAGAATATCTTCTTCATGACTCCTCTTACGACAAAAGGGCTCGAACTTGATATCCCTGGCGATGGAACCATGAAGATTGCCACGGAGGGAGAACTGAAGAAGTTCGTTTCGGAAGTCTATGAGAAGACATTTAGTGGCGACGAAGCTGTCCGTCGTGGCCAAACTGTCTTTTACGTCACAGAGGCCGTGTTTCGACGTTCCGCGAAACACGATGTTATTGAGCTTATCGAAATTGCTCCAGGCATTGACCTTCAAAGGACATCCTAGACCAATTGGACTTTCAACCAGTGGTGAGCAAGAACCTGAAAGTGATGGATCGCAGAATCTTCATGAAAGAAAGGATGGGCATACGAAGAGACCTCTTCGGCTCTCTCAACGAAAGATTTACGTATCACGAGGATGATCACTCCATGTTCCTCGATCTTTTGGTATTACCATCGACTGCGAGGATGATATCCAATGGTTGATGGATAGTGTCGGGTACATGCTTGACCCTTGGTTGCAGCGAAGGGACCAATCGAAATGGTTGTAAACTATGACGGATTTGATATTCGCAAGGACTTGGAAAGAAGTATAATGCTGCCCTGGAAGTGCTCGGTGCAAAATACTACAAGAGTGTTGTGAGATTCGCTGGAAAAGCCTTCAAACGTGCAAAACTGGGAAAGCAGCTGAGGATTGATGACTGGGATTTCGATTGCCTGTTCAAGCGTTACGATAAGGACGGTAATTCCAGAGTGTCTGTTGAGGAGCTGCGTGATGGTATGATGCACGATTTCCATATCCACTTGACTCCTGGCCAAATGAACTTTATCATCAAGACTTACGGCGGCGGTGGTGGCTTGACGTCTGTGGAATTGGACAAAACAGCCTTCTGCGAAGTGCTCCTCTACATTCTCAAAACCGACAAATAAATCGTACGTCCTTTGTTCAATCACACGATTCTACCGGTTGTCATCTCAAGTCTAGTATGTTGCCCTGCATTCAGTACCAAGGAGACATCCACTAGCGATAACTCCTTTGACCACGACGAACATCTCCACGCAAATTCTCACCACGTCCTTCGAACGATTCCGGTGCAAGTCATGGAATCGAGGTTCCAATTCAACGATGCGAATTCTGAGTGGTCTCGCGGCCAAACAACAAATGTGTTGGAGCATATAATCCGTGTGCGTTTCGACTTCCTGTGAAGGATGTGGACTTAGTATTGGTCCAATTAGTGCCACTGGTGGCGATAGTCCAGCACAAGGTTCCAACCCGGTAGTGTTCGACAATTCCATCTCAGGCGCTCCGACTACAGACGCTTGTAACGACTGACGCTGACGGTTTCCAATGATCCCACGATGACCATAGGACCCCCCCTTCTCACTCTCAGCACCCTTTACTGGAGAAACATATGCCGGTTCTCCCGACCTCGAATTCTGAGACACATTTTCTAGTGGATGATGGGGCAAGACTTCCTCTCTTCTCGCCGCGATAATTGCGATGGAACTCATCGAAAAAAGGTAGTAATGCCGTGATTGCGGTAAATAGCCATGTCCTTGGTTAGAACAATGGGTGCTCTCTCCTAGTTGCTTCGTAGTACGCTGGACCATGACAGCATAACTCAAACACAACAATTCCGGATGACCCTGGATGCTACGTCTGAATCCGGACCTCCAACGATACGGAGCTCGTCACAGGGTTCAGTCTAAATCAAGCCTCTATGACCTACCTCTTGCAACTTTTAAGGCATGCTTGAGTAGGCCTCGAACATTTTCAAGAGCGCCTCGCAAACCCTGCTCTGGCACCATGATGACAATAGACCCACGACCCGTTGGGAGGTACCCAACCAGCGTTTCCAATACAGCACTTGCCGCACATTCCGAGGCCGCTCCTTGTCGCGCTTGAAGTGCCAGTGCATCTGCAACTTTCGTTAAGCGGTGACGAAGCTCAGTGGCGACATTAAGCTGATACCGAAAGGAAGAATTGCATACAATGACAAGCACATCGACAGAACCAAGATCATCGTGGTTGTCTCCGTCTTGAGCACAAAAATCATAGAGGCTTGCCACATCTCCAGCAAAGGATTTTTCGAAATAATGTCTACCGCACCACTCTTGGAACCACTGAGCCGATTTCACCACGGCAGACACCTGATTCAGGAGGCACTTGTATTCGTCGCATCTGCCGGTGAATTCATGACATGGACCACAGCAACGTGCAAAGACTTGGATTTCGATTTCATATCCGAGTTCAGGTGCAGCGAATCTTTCACTTTTGATCCATGACTATGTCTGAGCAATAAAAGTGTGAATTCCTCGCCATTCTTGGCCTCCGTCCGTTGACTCGTCGCTTGTGGCAGCAACAACAACCCTTCGGCATCTCGTACGCTCATCAATCGTGACGATTGTTGAACTCCTGTGGAAGTGGCGATCAATTTGGTGCCCTGGTGAGATAATGTGACACGATGGTACTCGGGTCGCTCCACATCGAGCTTGACATCATGCGAGAGCACGGCTGTCATTTCTGGGTGGACCCAGGCGCTTTGCACTATGCTGTGCCCCTTTTCCTCGAAACTGGCCTCTTCAGCGATACTCGCTATCATCATCCCGTCCCACAATAGCTGCAGGCAGGGTCGCAAGAGCAAGTGTGCACATACGAATCCGGAGACTGGATTGCCAGGGAGTGCAAAAAGTAGTTGCGTTCGACTTGCGTGTTGCATAGTGACAAACGTGGTGGGCTTGCCAGGTTTCATATGCATCCTACCCATGTGCAGGGTCCCATCTAGATGCTGCACCAGAATTTCTTCCATCACATCCGATTCGCCTCTGGAGATTCCGCCGGTCGTGACAATCACGTCGCAGCCGGCTTTCGTAATGGCGTCGCGCAAGGTCTCTGTCAGGGATGCGATGTCATCGTCCCTTTGAATTCCAAGATCAACCGGGGTGCATGTTTGGAAGCTAGATAAGAGTGACAGTAGGATAGGTCGGTTGACATCTGGAATTTTGCCATAGCTATTGGATGGCTTGTCGTCGGGTCGTAAGAGCTCATTTCCCGTCGAGAGGACGCCCACGCGGATGCTCCTTTGCACCGTCACACTCTCAACATTTGCTTGTAGCAGCAGACCAATGGCCGCGGAGTCTATGCAGTGACCCTTGGGTAAAACTACCGACCCAGCGGGTATGTCACAACCCACTTGGCGGACCCAGGTGCCAGGTTTGATCTTCGCCATCTTTTGAACAGCTATCCGCGTGTGATCCTGTGAGACCTGACACTCTTCGATAGGGACAACGCAATCACATGAGTCCGGAAGAACGGCTCCTGTTGTAATGTAGTAGGCACTGGGCAATTCGGATGATTTCTCAGCGAACAAACCAGCGTCGCGGCCGGCATATATCTTGTCGACCACGACATGAGTCCATGTTACAGCTGCGTTCGCATGTGCCGGCATTGATGCTTTATCGTCCAAAACATCCTTGCTGTGAATTGCATATCCATCCATGATACTTGCATTGTAGGCGGGATAGCCAGGTTCCGACATGATCACATCTTCAGCTACACGTCGACCTAACAACTGCTTCCATGGCCAGTCGTCACTGGCATGAGCTCGCTGGAGCTGTCGTAGTGAAATAGTCTCACTGTCGACACCGTCGGATATCAACTTCAGTGCGGTTTGACGAAGGACAGTGCGAATGGCGTCGGGGACGGTCACCATGGGGTGAACCCTCTTTTCGAACGTTTCGATAGGCGTCATGGAACAGGTATTGGTTTAAAGGTTAGCAGCAATGGGAATCGTCAAAGAACACCCACCGTCGCGAGGCAAGTGCGCTGAGGTCTGTGATGGAATATCCTACTATATCCTACTATATCCTACTATATTATAAATTAATTGTGTGCGTGCGTGCGTCCGTCTGTTACGGAGTATGACCACTCTGGGGTACTGGATCAAATGAATACTGTCTGAATTTTTTCACTACGGAGCTTCGCCAGGGTTGAGTACTGAAAGTAAACAGTAACCAAGAAGCTTCGCCAGTATTGGTGCTTGGCCCCCCCATGAACGCAAATTTTTTGGTTATAAAAATCATCCCTTACTCAAATAACGTTTTATTAACGGTGGGTTTCTTCGTTTTTTGAAAAATAACGCTTAATTAACGGCGGGTTGCGTCGTGAAGTTGTATTATTGGTGGTCATTGCACAGTACTGTACGCTGGCTGTACTGTAGTCCCTGTTACGACTCTACATTGTACTCCAGTACCTCATACACTCACTCACTATAAGATGTACTCCGAGTACTGTACAGTATGGTACGCTGTACTGTAGACTCCAGTACCTCATACACCTACAGTAATTGTACCGCTCACATAATTCCTTGCTTCCAATTCTTTCCAATCAGCATATAACCATTATGTCACACCCAAGTAAACATTCACTATCAACAAAGCCAGCTGCCATTGCAGCAAGGAAAAGCGTGCCAAACCGCAACCTGTCCCAAGAAGAAGGTGGTGACCCTGTAGCTGCCACACAGATGGCCGCCATCACCACCAGGAACCGTGAGCAGAAGAGACAAACACGTCTGGAGCGCCTCCAGAGATCTCAAGAAGGTGACCCTGTTGCTGTCACACAGATGGCCACCATCACCACCAGGAACCGTGAGCAGAAGAGACAAACACGTCTGGAGCGCCTCCAGAGATCTCAAGAAGGTGACCCTGTTGCTGTCACACAGATGGCTGCCATCACCACTCAGCACCAAGAGAACATGAGACAAACACGTCTGGAGCGCCTCCAGAGATCTCAAGAAGGTGACCCTGTTGCTGCCACACAGATGGCTGCCATCACCACTCAGCACCAAGAGCACATGAGACAAACACGTCTGGAGCGCCTCCAGAGATCTCAAGAAGGTGACCCTGTTGCTGCCACACAGATGGCTGCCATCACCACTCAGCACCAAGAGCACATGAGACAAACACGCCAAAGTTGCCAATGCACCAATGGCGCAGCCTATTCATCTGCTCCTGCTCCAGCACGTCATGTCCTTGGCCCATGCACAGTTGAATGTCAGGGCTGCTCTGCACTGCATTTTCCAAATGAATCAAGGTCTGAAAGGGGCTACTTTTCATCTTGCTGTGCCAAGGGCAAGGTATCTCTCCTCCCTCTTGATCCCACACCAAATGTGTTGATGGATCTTTTTCATGCACATGAATTGTTCATGCCACACATCCGTGCCTACAACTCTGCCTTGAGTTTTGCCTCAATAGGCGCTAATGTGGATGATGCTTTGATTGATAGGAGTTGTGGAATTTATACTTTTCGCATTCATGGCTCAATGTACCACCGGTTAGGATCATTGCTCCCAGAACCTGGACAGCATCCTGCTTTTGCACAACTCTATTTCTATGACACTAACCATGAGGTGGACAATCGTTTACATCATTTGAATACCTTGGACAGGAATACTTTGGTTTTATTGCAGCAAATGATTCAGAATCAAAACCGGCTGTATGGATTATTCAAGCAAGCTCTTGATGAGGAAACCTTGGCCAGT
Source organism: Fragilaria crotonensis (assembly GCA_022925895.1). NCBI lineage: Eukaryota > Bacillariophyta > Fragilariophyceae > Fragilariales > Fragilariaceae > Fragilaria > Fragilaria crotonensis. The sequence goes on from JAKSYS010000331.1 coordinate 59,519, forward strand.
AATACTGATGGTAATCATGATGTTGAATTGCCTGGCCACAATGTTGCAATGCATATCCTGGATCAACCTGAATTGGACAACAGACGGTACAATGCACCAAGTTCCAGTGAGGTAGCTGTGATTCTTCCTGACGAAGGTTCAGGTAACCGTGATATTCGAGTATTGCCGTGCTGGAGCAATTCAGTCAATCTCAGAGCTCCATCCCGACTATTCTCCACTGGCATATGTACTCCTTTTTCCAACAGGCTCCCAAGAGGCTGGCATCCTGGCATGATGCAAACTGGTCCAAATGCTACGACTCCACATTTGACAAGATTAACTTGCCTCATGCATGCTGCATTTCGGCTTTTTGTACGACCTGCTGCTCAGTTCTCCAATCACCTTCACTTTGCGGGGAAGCTGTTTCACCAATACATTGTGGACTGCTATGCCCAAGTGGAACAAGGCCGTCTTAATTTCATCCGTCTTAATCAACCAAGATTGCGTGCTGAACTTTATCAAGGCATTGCAGATGCTGTTGCTGGTGAGGATGTGACAAACACTCGACAGCTGGGGCGACGAATCATTCTGCCTTCATCTCACATTGGAAGTGCAAGAAACATGCACCAGCTTTGCCAGGATGCATTGGCAATTGTGCGCCGAATGGGCAAGCCAGACCTCTTTATTACAATGACAACCAATCCGCAGTGGCCAGAAGTTGTTGAAAACCTTCTTCCTGGCCAAACTGTAAATGACAGACCAGATTTGGTGGCACGAGTGTTCCATCTCAAATTTACAGAGATGATGATTGACCTCCAGAAGCGGCAAGTGCTTGGAAGGGTTGTGGCTGCTATCTACACCATCGAATTTCAGAAGCGAGGATTGCCATGCACATGTACTGGTCATTTTGGCAGAGAATGACAAACCGCGCACAGAATCTGACATTGACCATATTGTTTCAGCTGAGATCCCAGATGCATTGATAGATCCTGAACTTTTGCAACTGTGAAGAGGTGTATGTTGCATGGGCCCTGTGGCACCAAAGTTTCCCCAATCGATGGAAAAATTTGAAGTGTTGTAATAGTTCTACAAAGCCAGCAGGTGAATGCAAGGACAAGTATCCCCGGCCCTTTCAAGATGAGACAACACTCAATGATGATGGATTCCTCAATATCATCGACGTGATGATGGAAGGACTGTAACTGTTCGAGGAGCTGAGTTGGACAACCGCTGGGTTGTGCCATATAATTGCCATCTTACCAAGAAGTATGATTGTCATATCAATGTTGAGGTGTGCAATTCAGTGCAGGCCGTCAAGTACCTCTACAAGTATGTATACAAGGGACACGACCGTGCTGCAGTCCAGATGGGGGAAGATGTTGATGAGATCAAGCTCTATCTTGATGGACGTTATGTCTCTGCATCAGAGGCATGCTGGCGCCTCTTCAGCCTTCGTCTACATTCAGAGAAGCCCAATGTGATGCGCCTAATGTTCCATCTTCCCAATCAGCAATCAGTGGTTTTTGAGGAAAATGAAAATGTTGCTCAAGTGCTTGCAAGAGGACCACCCTGTACACAATTGACTGCCTGGTTGGACCTCAATCGGCATGATCAGTATGCTCGCCAGTTCCTTTATCATGACATCCCACAACACTACACATGGAAAAGTGCTGGTGTCGAGAAGTGCTGGGTACGACGCTCAATCACCGGCAGACATTCCCCACTGTGTCTCGCCTCTACAGTGCTTCCCCTTCTTCTGGTGAGAGATACTTCCTGCGAAGGATGTTGACTGTAGTGAAAGGTGCAACAAGCTTTGAAGCTCTACGAACCGTTGATGATGTACTTTGTCCAACATTTCAAGATGCCTGTCGTACATTGGGTCTTCTAGATGATGATACTGAGTGGCATCGAGCCATGCAGGAAGCCACACAGACACTCTCCCCAGCAAGGCTCAGAAGACTTTTTGCAATCATCCTCTTCAACTGTGATGTCTCTGACCCAAGGTCACTCTATGACTCTCACTGGGCTGCCCTGTCAGAAGACTATGCACACCGTCAACCCAGCCTTAGTGAACAACACCTGCAGGACCTCCTTGTGCGTAAACTTGATGCCCTTCTGGGGATAATGCACAGCCGTTCTGTATTCGAATGGATACCATCCCTCCGCACACTTCTGGTTGAGGAGCATGGGAGTGCCATGGACAACAATTCAGTCAACCATTTGTTAGAATTGCAGCTGTCATCATCCAACACTGATATTCAACAGCAGCTGGATCGCCTCCCTCTCCTGAATCTTGAACAGCGTGCTATTTTTGATGCTGTACTTGCTTCTGTGAACAACAATGCTGGTACTGAAAATCAGAAAAATGTTTATTTTGTTGATGGACCTGCAGGCTCAGGTAAGACGGAGTTGTTCAGGATGATCCTTGCCAAGGTGCGCAGTGAAGGAAGGTTGCCCTTGCAACGGCCATATCAGGCATTGCTGCCTCAAACTTTGCCCCTTTGGGCCGTACTCTGCACTATATATCCGGGCTTCCAATTCAATTATATGAAACATCCATGTGCAACCTATCAAAAGAGAAGGCAGAAGTTATGAAGGTTGCAAAGATTTTGATCATTGATGAGATCACAATGCTTAAGGGTGTTGGTCTTGATGTTCTTTCACAGTCTCTTTGTGATTTACTTGAACGTAATGATGCTCCTTTTGGTGGCTTGGTTGTCGTCATGGGTGGTGACTTTCGTCAAGTGCTTCCCATACTACGCCATGCTGGAAGAGCTACCACTGTGCATTCAACTGTCCTACAATCCAAAGTCTGGCAAACATCATCTGTGAATGTAATGCAACTCTCTGAAAATATGCGATTGCGAATGGACTTACAGAACACGAATGCTAACCCAGAGTTCCAAGAAGTACTTTCCCATTTTGCATCTTTCCTGTTGAGGATCGGCGAGGATATGGAGCCTTCCCCAATAAATCTACCATCTTATATATTCCAGCCTCAGGATACAAACGAACTGGTTGAGCATGTGTTTGATGATTTTTCTTCCAATGAACCAGCCTATTGGTCTGAACGTGCTATTCTATGTCCTAAAAACAAAGATGTTCAAAGAATCAATGATATGGTAACCTCAAGGCTACCTCATGATGAACATGTGTTTCTCAGTATTGACAACATCATATCTGAGGAACCTAATGATCCTGCACATACCCTCTATCCTCCTGAATTCCTGAACTCTTTGGAGCTATCTGGCCTTCCACCACATTGCCTCACTCTGAAAAAAGGCATGTTGGTCATGCTGCTCCGAAACCTATCAAGCACACTCAGCAATGGCACCCGTCTCATTGTTCGCCGTATCTCACAGTCTGTCCTCCAGTGTTTGATTCCTACCACTGCAGAAATTGTGGACATACCACGGATTGCTCTCCTATCACCTCAAGATGAGCTGCCATTTGTCTTCAAACGACGTCAGTTTCCAGTTCAACCAGCATATGCAATGACGATCAACAAGAGTCAAGGTCAAACATTGCGAAGAGTTGGCATTTTCTTGCCACAAGGTGTATTTGCACATGGCCAGCTTTACGTTGCTCTCTCAAGAGTTCGTAACCCACATGATCTTTTCATATTTACTGATGGTCATCTTCTGCACAACATTGTTTATAAGGAGGTCCTGATATCAAAACTGTGCCCTCAGTATCATCAACAGGATTTGTAAACAACTTCAATACTGTGTATTTTGGCAATCTAAATTAGCAAATTTCTATGAATTTGTCACTTTTTTCCTCATCTAATTGTGTTGTAAAACACATCGTTTGCAGCACGCTTGCCACTACACACAACCGTGCACAACCCATACCGTACATGTATTCCAAAAGTCCGACCAATTGGGAGGCGTGGGTTTTTTCGTTTTTACCGTACACGTATTCCAAAAGTCCGACCAATTGGGAGGCACCCACTAGTTATAAATTAATTGTGTGCGTGCGTGCGTGCGTCCGTCTGTTACGGAGTATGACCACTCTGGGGTACTGGATCAAATGAATACTGTCTGAATTTTTTCACTTCGCCAGGGTTGAGTACTGAAAGTAAACAGTAACAGTAAAAGTAGTGGTACGGAGTACGACCAGGTTGGGGGTACTGTACGTCCAGTTTCCTGTAGTAGACACTCCGATCAAATGTGAGGTACCCACTAGTTATAAATTAATTGTGTGCGTGTGTGAGTGCGTGCGTCCGTCTGTTACGGAGTATGACCACTCTGGGGTACTGGATCAAATGAATACTGTCTCATACTCGGAGCATAAATGTCATACATGCATACTGGAGTACTCCGTACGCGATGTCGGTAAGATTTGCATATACGTACATGCGTCAGTGCGTGCGTCTGTTACGGAGTAGGACCACTCTGGGGTACTGCACTACTTGCGTATAGTACTGAACTGTACAAACAGTACACACAACCGTGCACAGTGCACAACCCATACCGTACACGTATTCCAAAAGTCCGACCAATTGGGAGGTACCCACTAGTCTAATATATCTTGGATTCTGATGATATCTGCTGATATGTCAGACGGATAGAGGGAATCCGTGAAAAATAAACGTAACGCTGAGACGACTGAAAAAATGGCTGGAAAATGAAGATTTAAACTCGTCTGCTGATTATTCGAGTTATACATGCGTACCTACTAGTACCTACTGTACCTTTCAGGGTTTGGAATGCAAATGACCTGACGTTTCAGGGAAATACCAAGACTTTTCTGAAAAAGCTCAAAATGGAAATTCATTTTGAGTCAGGTGGTTCAGTATGTGCATAATTTTCTGAGGTGCGGGTACAGTACTGAGTACAGCGGAATCGTGCATCCGCGGGGTACAAATCTCCGTGAATTATTTTGCGCTACAGGTACACAATTACAGATATGGTACCTGTACCCATCCTATACTGTAGTGCTTGTACAAGGTCCAACCACGACGACTGACGTGTGACGTGAGATGTGATGCATTGATGCGATACGAGAACCGACATACGACTCTCGTATGACTGATGCTGGTCTGCTGATGCCCCTGATGATGATGGCGGGAAGAGTTCTCACTTCGACACAGACCTCAAGTACCTGTTGCAATTCCTCGTGCTCGAAGCACTTCATATTATACTCTCCTAGCTACGTCCCCTCCACCACCACCATGTTGCAGTCCAGCTCGACAAGGTTTACCACTATCTCCATCTTGACTCTCGCCTTGCCTTGCTGCTTTAGCGTCATCATCGTGTCATGCCTTTGTGGTGGCCCCACAACACCGTGTCTCAACACCTACATCGTCATCGACGACGACCGTGGCCCGTCTTTGGAAAGAAGGACCCAAGGAAGATTTGAGTTTCATTGAAAGTAGGGATATGACCCGCGAAGAAATGTTGGAACTCAACAAGCAGAATGAAGAGATTATGAACATGGAATTGCAAATGATGACCGGTTTTCCTTGATCTTGTCGTTGCCAATCCTTTATCTGTGCTGGGTTGCCTTCTTTTCTGATTAAACTTTTTCGCAACCATCTTTGTTTGCGTCATACGAGGAGGGTAAGGCGGGAGATCCGAGAATGAGCACAATCAGAGTTGCCCTGAAGCCACAGATGGGAGGCGTCGCTAGTTGAGGAGCAGGATGACCGACAAGTTGGAAGCATCACGAAAACACGTTTCTTGTCACAGAGTAAATAACTCCTTAGCAAATTTCTTAGCATTTGAAGTTACCGTATAACACTCCGCGAATGAACACTTTAGGTCGCTGGACACTCTTGAATGCATTCCAGACAAGGGCAAGTAAGATCACAATCCACGACAAGTTCCTTCAGGGACGATAAACCGCACAACTCAATGGGGACGTTTCCAGTCAGCAAGTTGGCGTCAGACCCAAATACTCAAAGAAGAGCACCCGCCAACTCCGAAGGAATGGTACCGGAAAGGACGTTGTTGTTCAAAAACAGATTCGAAAGGGAGTTCAAGCTACCAAGCTCGGTAGGTAAAGTACCTGATAGCTTGTTGGTTTCCAACGAGAGCACAGCTAATTGATCAAAAGCCGACATCAACGTTCCATTCAACTTCCCGGAAAAACCATTATTTTCCAGGAAAATGTAAATGAGGTGGGTGAGGCCGGAAACCGAAGCGTGAAAATCACCAACAAGACGATTTCCAGACAAGTCCAGGACGCGGAGGTTTCTCAAGCCAGCCAACTCGGAGGTAATGGTGCCCGACAAGTAGTTGAGGCCCAGATACAATTCTCGTAAATCTGGCATATTCGATACCTTTGAGGACACCGTGCCATTGAAACGATTTGACTGCAGGTTGAGGATACTCAGTGATGTCATCGCATACAAAAAGTCA
>JAKSYS010000332.1:0-65488 GCA_022925895.1 Fragilaria crotonensis
CCGGCCATTCCTTGAATCGGAATCGATGGTTGCAGTATCCCAATGGGTTCTTCATCGTTCAACGAGCTGCCAGCCGCACTCGGCACAGTGCACCATCCGAACTCACGAATGAGACACGAACTCTTTGACGTGTCTAAAGAGCATTCAACAATGCCAACACGAACCAGCACCTACATAGAACCACGTGGAGTTCACGGATACACAGGACCAGCATCCGTGAAGACGATTGTTCAACGTTCAACGAGTTTCAGCCTCACTTGGTACAGTACACATTCCGAACTCACAAACCAGACACGAATTCTTTGAGTGTCTAAAGAGCATTCAACAATGCCAACACGAACCAGCATCTACATAGAACCAATGCGGAGGTCACGGATACACAGGACCAGCATCCGTGAACTAATCCATTAGCTCGCAAGACATGAATTTGACTGCATTAGTCTTCTCAAGTGATCTTCGTTGGCTGTGTGCCTTGCTGACTTCCTACACCCACATTACAGCCCATACCCTGGACACGTACTCAGTACTAGCGTAGACACTATCTTGTACTCCACTACTCCGTAGGCTGGTTTCACGCTCAAGACTCGAGAGGTAGGCTGTGGTACTACGGCTACAGTCGTCAAATAAACTCCATAGTACTAGACGTCACCAGTAATTTCGTATCTTTCGTGATCAAACGAAACGCATTCCATTCACATCAATTGTTGTCACAACGAATTGATGCAAAGTGTTACTCTCCTGTCAGATCGATCAAGCTGGATCTGACAAAGCTGTTGTCGAAATCGAGCGCGCACCGATGAGTCTTGAACTTTTTCATCAATCGCTCGATCTCCTTGTACAGGAGCTGTTGCTTCTCAGCAATATTGACGAATGCCGGCTCGCCAGCAATTGATTGTTCTCGATGGTTTCGAATCCCTTGACAAGTGGTAGTAAGCGCAAAATGTACGCTCTGCACGCGCAGCAAATTTACTAACTTCCTTTGTCAGCACATTCTCAGGACATAAACACTTTATCACAAGAGCGATGAAATTTGCTCGCCCTTTCTTTCGCGAATGGGGGTGATTCGCATTTTGCTTTGGCGTGCACCCAGTTGTATTCAATGCCCTCTCCGGCAAATTCACAGTGAAGTTTTGGAGTGAAGAGAACTCTCAAGCCCAGCTGCTTTCCAAGGAACTGTAGAGCAGTATCCTCTTCCTTGAAGTCTGAGCATTGTCCCAAGAGAGCTCGCAGTGACGACAAATCAAGAATCTGTCCTGTTTGCGGATCTTTGCAACCATTGATAGTGTAGAACGAGGTATTCACAATCCTGCCCGCTGTTTTGTCCTGTTTAAATGCCATACACTCACCAGGATTGATCCATCCTCGCTCCCACAGAATTTGTAAGAGTCCTTAGGTTTCATACTCCAGCCTTCAGTGATTCGAGCTTTAGCATACTGGAGGGAAATCCTGTGCGTATTTGCAATCTCTTTGAGTTCATCCATAGGCCAAAGGGGGTCAACAGCGATACCCGCCTCGTCATTAAGGGTACGAGCAAGTTGAACCTTGGTTCGGTTTGCAAGCTTGATTGCTGCACCTGGAAGCGGATCATGAATTATGTCATGCTTCCAAGCTTCACGTCCTTCTTGCATTGTAATCCACCACAGACCAGCATCTGTTTCTGAGAAGATCATGGATTGCATGTCTCCCGTTCTCAGGGAAGGATTAAAGAGTCCAAGACATCCTTCGGTGATCTCGGAGTTTCGAATCTTAGGTTGTACACCGCCGTACTAGCTGCGTGACATACTTGAGGCATTGAGAGCCCCTTCCTACTACTTACGGGCATGGCCCTGGCTATGGTCGAAGAGAAAGATAAATTCATAGCCAGGCCGCAGGATACGGAGGCAATCTTCGGCATCCTCCAATTGGATTGCCATATAATACATCAGAAGGTGGGTTTTTGTATCACTGACAATATATGTTAACTATTTGTTAAGAAATTGTAATATGTTGCTTGAAGTCACGTATATGTTATCACTATTTGTATGTATTTAGTCATTCTATACTGCGACATTTCTCAGAGTCATATACTGTGGCAAAATATATTTATATTAAACCAATGTGTGTTACCTAGTAGCATCTATGCGTATAACTTACCTTAACAGTTGCAAATGTAAACAATGTTTCTCTAAACATTTTTACTTTATACTGAATACATGTGGTAAGAGTATCGCATGTGGCTCATTAAATTGTTTGTTCTGAACAGACTCTAGATATTCATACGCCATATACATTTAAGCCATGTTTTACGACCATCCATTGTTTGGTATTGGTTTATGAAATTTTCAAGCTTTTGGTTTTGGGAGACGAGTATTTATGAACCAACCATTTCTTGTCTCCTTCCAAATATACGCTTACGTGGGAACAAAATTGTGATATTTTGTCTTAACTCCACACACACTCTCATCCAACAAGATGGTAACACCTGATCATTGTACGGTTTGCAACAAGAGTTTCAAGAGACTTTGCACCACCTTAATCAGAGTTTGGCATGTAAATCTCATTACATGGCAAGTGACAGCAGCAACAACAGTGCCTCCATTGTATCAAACATCGCCACGTGAAAACCGGTAATTTGTTGCAAGGTGGTACTTCTCGCACTTTCCGTCCAAATTTGAGTTCTCCTTTGTCCGACGGCTTCAACCCGAGGGCTGCCCCTCCGGCGGGGTCTCCTCCCCCTCTTCTTTTGTCGCTTCCTGCTAGCTCTCTTCGAGCCAGCCGGAGAGGGCGCCCCGGGGGGACAGTAACCGGCAGCACACGAGGCCCGTCCAGCCTTCACAATTTTCTCCTTTGCAGCCGTGAACGTTCCGTAAAGATGGTTCCGGAAGGAAGAGTCCCTCCCCTGGTCACAAAACCCGAATTCTTCCCATCCGACAGGAAACAGACGTGCAGTGTCGGACAACTCTGCCATCCCAGCTGATGGCCACACCATGGCCAAGCTTCACCGCCATGCCGTGGAACTTGGTTCTTCCATCTGGTCTTACGCCGTGTACGTTGGGGAGAACGAAGTACCAGTTCTCCCACAGCCCGCACTTCCTCGGTCCACAAACTGAAACCTTGCGAGGCGTCGTTCACGTCAAAGTGCGACGAATTCCGAGGTTGACGCCTCATGTCCACGGTGTACCCAACCCGTTGGCGACGTTCCAGCATCTCCATTCTCTCCGAAGATTCTCACGCACGTTACCGCGATTGTAGTTGACGACGTCAACGTCACAATTGTCATCGTCACCGTCATCGTTGTCGTTGTCGTCGTCACAATCGACAACGTTCCCATCACCAGCACCCCGCCGTTGACCGTCGGAAGGACGACGCCGTCCATCGGCGAAAACCGACTAAACCGGAGTTCCCCCGGTGTCCCTTACTAACGGAGTACACCTGCGGGAAGCAACGACCCCAAGGATCGCCAAGTCAACGACGAGACCCTGAGGACGCCGTCCGCAACACACGAATTCGCTGCGTACGGAATTTTGCTGTAACAGGGGGCCGGCGGGCGACTCCTTCGTTTCTACCTGGTGCCAAGCGCGAACATCGAACCAACATCAGCCGACTTAGCCCTTGCAGTGCCCCTTGCCCCGACACTCGAAGCCTGACACCGAGACGTCAGCCGCTCCAGCAACTCAAGGTGGTCATCGTGCGCATCCTTCGTGACATTCCGGACCATGACAACGGACTCACGATCCGAATGCCAACTACGCCAACGTGAACGTCAACGGCGGGTCTCCGTCCGCGTCGATGACCCAGCAGGAGTCAGGAATATCATAGTGGTGGCTGCCATCAACGTAGTGCCGGCAATCAAACTTTGCACTACTAGATGTCTTAAGTTGGTTCCGGAATCTCGTAGCCCGGTAGTCAGGGGGACGCTCCGAAGGTCAACGCCAGCAATGAAATCCGGTGGCAACCTGTAATTCGGCGTCGTGGCACTGACAGCCCTGTACACCACCCGGTTTCTGCAGGAACAGTGCCGGTATCCCGTAGATTCTCCAGGCGGACACGCGGCGGTTCTCGCTGAGATAGCGGAACTGTGCAAGATGATTCGGACCGTAAGGCTCAGGGTTCCCAATGGATTCCGAATAGAACCGTCTCACAAAGCTGTCACTGCCGAAGGTATACGAGAAAGTCGTCGCTTGTACCCTCCTCCTCCGCAAGCGGAGCCAGCTCTGTCATACGCCCTCAATGAGCCTGGCACTCCAGCATCCCCAATGACGGTCCCGATGACAGAACACTCCACACTGAGGCAGGAACAAAATCGCCGCCCTGTAGAAATAATCCATGGCAGGGCCAGCATCTTCTGGTTTGCGGGACAGGACGTGACGAACTTCATCAAAATTGACGTCAGAAGACTGACACCGCCACTCCCCCGCCTTCCCACAACCGTTTGACACCGTGGCCGGCGAAGGAGCCCGGTTGAGGACCACGTCCATCACGTAGAACTCGTTGAGGAACTCCGACTGGAGTCCAGACTCCGGGAACATGTCGGCAGCCGAACGCAGTCGGAACGGCTTACATCCGAAAGCTTCTGCAACGACGCTGATCGGAGTCTGACACAAGAATTCGTTGCACCCAACCCCGCTCGCCGTCCTGAACCTTTGCCGGAACGCACTCCCGCCTCCGGAACAACGGCCATGGACAACAACGACATCATGCGCACATGAGTCGGGCGAGTCCGCCTCTCATCGCGGTGAGTGGGAGGGACTTCCGTCCGCCACATCACCGACTCCGGAACACGTGGCGAGTTCCCAAGGTTTCTAACACGGTCACGCTGGGAAGTCTTATTCCCGGTCTCGCGACCTTCTTCTTTGTAACCGTCTTCTGCGCAACCTTCTTCTTCCCAGCCTTCTTCGTCCCAACCTTCCGTTCCCCATCCCTCCCGTCCACGACCACCTTTCCACAGCATCAACGCCACGTCGATCGGGCGACATCGGGCTCTCTCCTGCTTCCTGGCAGGTGAAGGCCGCGCAATGCCTGTTCCAACCTCACAACAACCAGCCACAGAGGATGGTTGTCGCGAGCGCGCTCTCCAACAAAGACAATCAACACGCAATCCTGGCGTGGACTATCTATTTGTTGAAAAGTCAGCGAGAACTATCCGACGGCGACGTGATGATGTTGCAACAAACAACCAAAACAAGAGTACTTCATGAAAGTACTCTGTCATCAGATTGTGCTTTTTGGTGTCACCATTCACCAAAGGTACTAAAAGCAGCAAAATCGACGTACTGTAAGTACTATAATGTAGGGCATTTTGCACCTGGGACTTCTTTCCAAGACCTCTAAATGCAGCATATATGTTATTGATGTATATAACATTGAATTACGTTATATACACATCCATCGATTTTAATAAAATTATGTATGTAGTTAAATGAAAAGTAATTACAGTACATAGCATTTTCATGTATAGATGATACATTCGTTTCCCAGGACAGGACTACATACTGGTACAGGTACACTATACTGCACCAGTATGTAGCAACAAATCAGTACGAACAAAATTTAATGCTTGCTCAATACATGGATGTACATATATATGCAATTTACATCATGTATGCATACGCACCACGACACGCTTGAATGATTACCAAGAACTAGCTGCGGTATAAGAACACTGGTGTTGCATACCCGAGTACAACAACTACTGGTAGTGAAACAAGATTGCAGTCCGTCAACGCAAAAACAAGACTGCAGTGATCATCATGTCATAAATAATTTTATAGTCACACATATTCATACAAGTATATAAACGGAAAATGTCAGAAGCTAAATAGTGAACATGTAAGTGCATTTAAACAATAAACGACTTGCACATGTTTTGTGAATATAAGTAGTAAGCGATACATTTTTTTGTATAAGTCATGTACAGGTAGAAAATGAACAAACAGGGACAACTCATACAATTTTGAAAACTGGTGGAGATTCAAAATCCCAAATTCATCACCCAAAATTACAAGTCGTCTCATACTTGCTGCAAATTGATACAACCACTGAGACCGCTATTCTAACCCTTGCTTGCTTCTTCTTACATTTTGATTCATCGTCCTCATGCCGAAAACATCTCCAACTAAGCAACCTTCAGTGGCTAGTACTCGACCACGCCTCCACGCGCGACCAAGACCAAGACGAAGAACGCCGAACTTGAAACACCGACAACAAGAGCCAAGAGGAATGAGATGGCGGAACAGCAAAAGGCTGAAGCTGCTAAAGCTGCTAAAGCTGCTAAAGCAGCTGCTAAGAAAGCAGCTGCTAAATCTGCGGCTAAATCTGCCGCTAAATCTGCGGCTAAATCTGCAGCTAAATCTGTTAAAGCATCGACGACTGCAGTTAACCGGACCCACCAGTGCAGATCGCGACAGCAGTTAACCCAGACCCAGTGCAGATCACTGCAAAGGGACGCAACGACGTGTTGTTCCTCCTCGTGGTAAGAAGAGAGGAGGAAAGTGGCACCAAAAAGGTGGTGGTGGTGAGCAGAAGGAGCGCTCCTGAGGAAATTGATGACTCCTCTTACTCAGTTGAAGAGGTTGACGATGAAGAGTTTGAAGAGGTTGACGATGAAGAGTCCGAATCAGATGATGACAGGGAGGATGAGGGGAAAAGTAATGCGGGTGATGACAACAACGTGGTGACACATGACATGTCAGATGATGACGACTCTGTTCTCAGAATGGATCAGTTTGTTAGAGATGTCGGGAAAACAGCAATGGATGCAAGACGACGTCTTGGTCAAGAGTTGAACCACTGTGCCCAGGAAGGCGCGGAGGATCCTCCAGATGACAATGATACTCCAACGGCGAAGAAGAAGGTGTCGTCTACGCATGTTCAGCACGATGATTGCGATGACAATGAGTCCAATGCGCCGCCACGAGAAGAGAAGCACGAGAAATCGAATTGTGATATACGTCAAAAACGAGTTGTTCCGTCGATGTAAGTTTGTTAACAGTCCAGTATGTTCCGAAGGGCTTCAAAGGTGCTTGAAATCGAAAAGCCAAAAATCATTTCCTTTTCAGTTGACATACGAGAAATGTTTCAATACAGCGTTGAACCAGAAAAGGAGTACGTGTGAACAAGCTGGTCTCAGAATTGTTCGGGGCGCAATCAATAAGGATTTCAAAACGCGGCGAAGACTTCTTCACGTTTGAAGAATTCTGTAAGCTTAGGACAGCAACAACAGACAGGGAGAAAAGGGCTTCTTCTTCTTCTTCAATAACTTCTTGAGTGTGTATGTGGTGCAAATGCGTGGAGAATCGCGAAGAAAACAATGCTTGTATCGGAGGCGCGGCACAGCGACAATTCGAAAATGGTAACAACAAGTGACGAAGCGTTTGGATTGTTGCTGATTGACAACTATTTGGAAAAATGGAAAACCGGCACGGAGTTGGTTGACGAAGACAACCCAACGGAAGCAGATGATGGGCAGAATATGACGACGAAGAAAACAAAGAGACAAGCGGGAAAGTACACTGAAAAGAAAAAAGGAACCTGCAAGTATGGTGGGTGGAGCGATGACGGAATAAGACAGTTCAATGCACTGCGCATAATGGTTAAAGAGAACAGGGCATGCCCGCAGTCAAAAGACATGGAACGTGAGCTGCTGGCATTCTGCAGGACACGGGCACATCAGGGGGGCCAAATCTCTGGAGTCTGAATAATTATTTTTGTCATTTTATAAATAAATATTTGAATATCTTTCACCTTAATCGTTGGCTATTACTTAGAAAATTTCTAGATATTTATGTACAAAAAGTGAAATTACTGCAGAAGTATCTTTAAAGTTTTATACATAATTCTGTACAAAGGCTTTCTCCCATTTGGCTTGACATTCCAAACTTTCCCGCAAATATTTCTAGTGTGACATTCCAAACTTTCCCGCAAATATTTCTAGTGTTAAGCTGGCACAGTACTGTACTACTACTGTGTGTTGTTGCCAGCACACTAACAAGCACCATTGTTATCAAACTGATACTCCTCGAACTCCATCGTCAGGTTGCTGCTCCATTCATCCCTGCACCTCCAGTGATGTTTGCGCAGTGCTAATAACAATTCCATATTGAAATCATTGTAGACAATTGTTGGCTGAACAGTCGCCACAGGAATTACCTCAGCTTCTTCTCCAGATTGTCCACTTGCAGCGTCAATTCCAGAAGCATACCTGAACTTCATTTCCTCCAAGAAGTCAGCGTCAAATGCTGCTCCATGTTCTTGACGGTTGCGAAACACGTCAATCATTAATGCGTTGAAACGCTCTAACCCTTCCTTCGACCAACTTCTTTTCGTTCCGTAAGTTTTCCAGTGTATCTTGCCTCATATAATTGTGGAGAACTATCATGAGGTGGCAATGTGGCTGGAGGTCCCATTCTCTGTACCATCCAATCATGCCTCCACTTTGTCATGTACGATTCGATGCACACCATCAGGAAGGCCTCGTCCGTCAGTGTGAACCACTGACTCAGAGGCTGCCTTGTGCGATTCTCCATGTACTTGCTGTACCCGACAACAGCCTTGACAAGGCAGTCAAGGAAGTCAATGTATCTTTCTTTAGATGCTGGACTCTCATTCCAGCAATCTGATTAAGTTCAAACGTGACAGCATATCCATCTCGCCCCAGTATTTTATCTGTGAAATAACAGTTGTCAGTACAGAAAGTCAATCAGAGTTACCACCATCCTGAGCAATATGCACGTTCCTCACCTCTAAAAAGTTGTTTGATGGTTTTGATGACATTATTTCTATGCCTTTTCAATGCATCATTAACATGTTTTCGACTCCATCCCACCAAGTCTTCACTTCATCCTCGCCTTCTATCTGGAGCTTGCTCGCCATGAACCTACAAATTGAGTGTGGACTGTTGCTGAAGTCAAGTTCAGCCAGAGTTGCAAACTTTTGCTTCGGAAATAAGAGCTCTTTGACCACCTTGTCGTGCATGAACTCTGGCTTACTTTTCTAAGCTTAGTTCTGTCAGTCCATCATGATCACCCATTTCAATCTTCTCCTTACCGTTTTCGTCAATGCAGTGCGGCTGCTATCCTCCCGTCGTGACGCTTGCACCAATTCACATGTGTGAATTCCTAAATCGCGCAATATCGTCTTGCCTTCCTATTGTTGTTGCTGCTGGTGGTGTTTGTTGCTGAACTTGCTGTCGCTGTTGTTGTTCTTGAAATCGTTCTGAAGTCGTTGTAGATATCGTTGCTCTTGTTGTCGTCGCTCTTGTTGTCGTTCTGTTGTGATCTACCAGACATTCCTCCAACTCCACTTCCTGGATTCGTGAAACCAGCATGTCGACCAGCTGTTGTAGCTTGACTGCGGTCATGATCATGGGTGACAATGCTGCAGTTTGACTTCGGGTCATGATCATGGGTGACAATGTTGCTGCATCTTGTTGACTGCGGGTTCTGCTGGGCGACAACGTTGCAGCTTGACTCCGTCGTATCATTTGCGAATTGCCAGAAGGCGATGGTGATCCTTTTCCTTGCCAGTTTGAAGATTGCCCCCTAACTGTAACTGGCGCTGCGTTTGGAGGCCCAGCACCTTTTCCATGCCCAGCACCTTTTCCATGCCCATGATCACGACTGCCACCACCTTGATTGCTGGTGCCTCTTTTTCCCGCGCTCGACGACATCTTGGTTGACTGCAGGTACACACCAATCAGAGCAAGCTATATGGCAGGCTCGTCAGGTGTGGTGTAACCAACTGTCATCAACAAGATCTCTTGTTGTTGAGAACTATTGTAAAATATGATTGTGCTGCATCTTGCGGATGGTGCTTGTGTGCTGGTCTTGTAAAAATCAACGCCCTAAATCTGTGTTTTATGTATGTATTTCTTTATGAACTAAATTATTCAAAAGAAATATTTTCAAGTCTTTCGAGCGAAGGGCACATGCATTGCTCAATAAGTACATCCATTTAAATATCTACTTATCCATATGTAACGACGCTGTAATAACCGTACCAAAGTAATGAAGTGCATATGACGGTAGAACTACACTGTATGCTGTAGAAATACTGTACTGTACTATTGTAATAAGTAACAGTAGCTATAGTAATACTGCATGCTATCTTTGGGGTACTGTGTACTACTGTGCACATCTGTACATTGTTTGTTGACGGTCACACATGTTTATATGATGTTTGTACTGCTCGACATATTACTTGTGATAGTTATAGATGAATATAACATATATGATTTAATCAGCACACTATGAAGTGTATTCAAGATTCATACATGTGCATCCCTGCTATAGTTTTGTTTACTGTGAAATGGGACTTGAAGTCCCTCACATTTCTAAACTAAAAATAAATAGAAATCATTTCGTGTAAATAGCAATTTTTAACTTGTGTGACACATGTCTCTGAGGAGTTAAACTTCCGCATTCGCAATCGAAAATTCGTATGCGATTAATATATCCTATGTATCGATCTTGTAACCAAAGTTTCTTATCAATTCCTAGGAAGCTTCTAGTTTTTTTTGTATACTGTGTTCGAAGTCCCACTTCATGCTGTTGGAGTCTCTACGTTTCGTCCAGTACACTAGCTACGCATCAAATTGGAAATTAAAAGAAAAGATACAGTATTGGCGTCTACCGTCGTGGATCATACTCTACCTCTCCTTCCGTCCGTTCGTCAACCAAAGTTTCTGTGAGTCACGGTTCGGTTCTCTTTCGCACGATTGAGTCACGCTTCGCGTTCGCGATCTCGTAAGTGTTTGCGTCATTGTTCTTCGGTCATTGTCGGATGTTCCATGGACACATAAATGGGAAGCACAACGCCAGCCGACATCACAAGAGAACACAAACTGGTGCATCATCAAATCTTTTTTACATGCTTTATATTTCATTATATTCATCTGGGATTCAGTATCTTTCAACCAACCATTCTACCATGGATTCTGAAGAACTAACAAAGAACAATCAAGGAACAACCAGAGAACAGAGAGAACAAGGAAAGTGCAGCTTCAGAGCTCTCATTCAGTCATTCCAATTTCATTTTCTGCATGTTTTATACATCTCACAATTAGTAAAACAAATTTCTCAAAGAGCAAATGCCATAACTAACCGTTTAGCCCTTGTTTGCAGTCTCAAACACTGCGAATAAAACTTTACGCTTCCTCTGGCTAAGTATAAGCCAAGTGCTTTATTCTTGACCTTTCAAGCTCACCTGCAAGCCCAGTGCTGCTTTCCTTGATCAATCAGGATCATTTCAAGTCAAGTACTTCATTTGAGCTTCAAGGTCAACCATGGCTGCTCCAGCCCTCATTTTGCATTGGCTCCAGCCTTTGCTAATCCTGATGTCTCAACTACTCTGAGCAGGCTGCTGCCAAGCCTTCAAGTCTGGTACTGAGGCTTTGTCCATCAAGTTTGACTGCAAGTCAGACAATCTTCAGCTCTTCCTTGATCAAACCAGGGATAGATCCATAGTCTTTGATTGGCTCAACATTCTTAGCATTCCCATTCAAGGCAATGTGGCTAATTCCAAGGATCTCATTGAGTCTTATGGAGAGATCTCCTATGAGGAGGTCAGAGCTCATGCCCTCACCTACATGCATGAGGATGCCAGAAGCTCAAGATTCCTTCATGATGTACCATTGTTCATGAACTCTTTGACTGATGCTGCTCAAAAGCAGTCAGACCAGAGGCAATGTTCATCCCTTCATCTTTGGAGGTAAAGGATCAGGTCCAGTCCTCCTCAAGGTCATTATCATGGTCTCACATGTGGATACCAGCCACCATCACTAGTGTCCGACCAAGCTCCAGTCTTGATCATGCCATGCGCGATATCGATTCTGACATTGAACTCTTTAATGATATGTCCTGGATTGGTCAGCAAGTTTCTGCCAGGGGTGAACAAACCCAAGATCTCCTGTGAATCTGTTCAAAGGTTAAGGCCTGCAAGGATGCTGAGTTTGTGGACTACATCAAGAAGAAGGAAGACTTCATGAAGAAAAGTTGAGTATCAACAGCTCATGGACTGGGCTCTCAACAAGTTCAAACCAGGAAAGAGTCAGAGCAGTGGTGCCTCAAGACTACAGAGGAGGAAACTATCATTGCCTTGCAATCCCAAGTCAAAACCTCATGTCCAATCAGAAGAAACCTAATCCAGCAAGTGGCAAGTCCAGTGGAGGAGGTGGAAAGAAGGACAACAAGCAGGGAAACAAGCACAAGGGTAAAGGCAAGTTCAGAGTTGAGGATCTTCCAGCATGGGCTGTTCATCCAAGGAATAGAGCAGTCCAAGACTGTTGAAGGCAAGGACTACCATTGGTGCCCCAATCAACAGGTGGATCACAATGCCTCTGACTGTAAGGGTATTGGTTTCAAAGGTGGTCCTGGGAAGATCAAGGCAACAAGGGTCAGACTCAAGCAGCCTAATGAACTGGTCAAAGGCCACAGCCATCCCGATGATGATGAATGATGGGATGCCCAATGGACTGCGTGTTCATTGGGCTGGATTGGTGGCAGAGATGGTGCGCAGACGGTGCTACCTCTTCAGCCATGGCTTGAGGCCATTGTCCATCTAGTCCAGGTGTGGGTTACCAATCCAAATTCAAGCAAGCCTGGAAAGGTGAGAAATTGAAGGTACACCCCAGTCACAGTGTCTGAATATGTCAAGCCGGATGCATGATGGGAGTTTCAGCATGCAACCAAGACCAAGACCTTGATGAAGGCAAAGGCCAAGATACAAAAGGATTCCACCTTAACTCAACTGCCTGACAGCAGTCATTGCAATGAAGGCAGGCAAGCCCACCAAGATGAAGCAGCAAGCTTTGATACTGATTCCAAGGCTATTTGATTGACAACTGTGCATCCTATTGCATTTCCAATGACAAGAAAGACTTCATCACCTTCTCAAGAGGGTCAACAAAAAGTTGAAGGGGTTGGGTGGAACACTTACTGAGATCTACTAGGGACTATCAAGTGGTCAATTGAAGATGATACAGGAGTTCTCATGACATTGTCATTCCACATGGGCTCTATGTCAAGGATTCACCTTCAAAGCTGTTGTTCCACAGCATTGGGCCCAGACTGCCCAAGACTTCAAGCCTTTGCCAAGAGGCACATGGTGTGCAACATACCATGACAGCATTCAACTACACTGGGCCCAAAGACAGCACACCAAAACAGTGAGGTTGAACCAGGGAGGGCAACACAACCATGTATACTGCTCCAAGCTACAGCCACCTTCTGCAACATGTGTGAGGTGGGACTGATGAGGATGACCTATCATTAACATGGAAACCCATCTCATCCCTGATGATGAAAATGAAGACTGTCAGGAACCTCTTCATCAACCAGAAGCACCAGATAATCATCCCAAGGTGGATTGGAGTCATCCTCCAAATACACCAGTCTCATTTGACCTTGATGCTACTGACCGCACCGACTTGCCAGTCGTCATTGACGACGAAGAGGACACTGCCGTTCATGAGAACCCTGCTGCAGAGTTCCTTCGCTGGCATCACTGTTGAATCATGTCGGTGCCAAAATGCAAAGCATGGGCTGCGCGGTTTGTTCTCGAAGAAGTTGGCCAAGTGCCAAGTTCCAACCTGCACCAGCTGCTTATATGGAAAGCCACCAGAAGACCATGGAGAACCAAGCCAAAGGGTGGTCAACAAGGTGGAAAACTTCGAACAGCCTCAGAGCCGGACAGTATCAGCATCGATCAGTTGGAGTCCAGTACCCAGGGCTCATTGCCCAAATCAAGGGTTGGCTCACCAAGAAAGGTACAAGGTGGCAACAATCTTTGTGGATCACTTCAGTGGTTTGTCCTACATCCACCTTCAGAAGTCAACCAATGCAGATGAAACTCTTGAAGCAAAGCTGGCCTTTGAGAGGTATGCTTCCAAGTTCAAGGTCCAAGTCAAGAGTTATCAAGTTGACAATGGCAGGTTTGCAGAGAACAAGTTCATGGCATGTCAAGGAAGCAGGTCAGACAATCACTTTCTGTGGAGTCAATGCTCATTTTCAGAATGCTGTGGCAGAAAGAAGGATCAGACTTTGCAAGACCAAGCAAGAACTATGTTGATTCATGCTCAGCACATGGCCTAAGGCTATTGATGCACATCTCTGGCCTTATGCTCTCAGAGTGGCTAATGAAATTCACAACTCTACACCAACAATTGGAAGAGTGGATCACAAGTCCCTTTGAGTTGTTTGCAAGGTCTGAAGTCACCCAAATCTGAATCATTTTCAACCTTGATGTCCTGTGTTTGTCCGACAACAAGATGCAATCTGGCCAGAAATTGCCCAAGTGGGAGTCAGATCGTGATGGGAGTCTACCTTGCATATCCATGCAGCATGCCTGCAGTGTGGCTCTTGTTCTCAACCTCAAGACTGGCCATGTCTCTCCCCAGTTTCATGTCACATTTGATCCCAAGTTTGAGACAGTCAGGCAGTCACTGGGCAACCTGTCACCTCCATCAGAATGGCAGAAGCTTTTGTGGATTCAAGGCCTATCAACTTCCAGGCTTCAAGGCATCAAGCAATCAGCTCAAGCTCAAGGTTTGCAACGCGGATGTCCCCTTCATGAATTTGATCTGAACCTGGAGAGAATCGGTCAATGAGGGAGAGGCTCAAGCATCTCAAACACCACTTCCAGTTTCTGAGGGAACAAGGGAAGAACTTCCTGTCCATCTAGGAGGTCCCAAGGCTCAACAAGATCCCAGGGCTGCATCAACAAAAGTCTCTGATGAACCTTCCAGCAAGGCAGGATCCAAGGTCTTGATGTGTGGCACAACTTTGAAGCCAAGCTGGGAGGACAAGCTTCCTTATTATGTGGCCTGAAGCTATCAAAGAGTGGATGGACATTGAGGAGAGCAGCATCCCATGCTGGCTTTCGCCGCCTCCGCAGATCCCGACACGATGTACTACCATGAGGCCATGAGGGAGCCAGATCGCGTCGAATCATCAAGGCAATGGAGAAGGAGGTCAAGAGTCACACCGAAACGAAGTTTGGGAGTTGGTCCAAGGTCATCAGTCCCTCCAGGAACCAAGATTCTTCCAGTGTAATATGAAGCGCAAGCGCAGAATTGCCAAGAGAAGTTTACAAGGGAAGGCAAGGCTCAACATTGATGGATCCAAGCAAGAGGAAGGTGTCAACTACTGGGAAACATTCTCACCAGTGGCATCATGGGCAGCCATCAGGATGGTGCTCATCACAACCTTGATCTTGATGGCACACCAAACAAATCGATTTTGTGTTGGCCTACACCCAAGCAGAGGTGGAGTGAACTCTACATGGCCGTCCCAAAAGGCTTTGAGGTGAGGGGGACTATGTCCCTGCTGAAGAATCTTTGGTCAGAAGCAAGCTGGCAGAGTGTGGAACCAGCATCTGGTGGACAAGCTCAAGGAGGTTGGTTTCATTCCAAGTGAGATTGATGAATGCCTCTTCTACAAAGGGAAGTCAGTTTTGTTCTCTACACGGATGATTCCATTCTGGGGACCAGATGAACAAGAGTTGGAGGACATTATCCAAGAGATGAAGTCAGTTGGCCTTAACCTACAGTGGAAGGAGACATCTCAGACTTTCTTGGAGTTCAAATTGACAGAGTCAATGCGACCACCTTCAACCTCTCTCAACCCACCTCATCAATGATGTCATAAAGAGCTCAGACTGATGGGAAGAATGTGGCAATCAAGAAAACCACAGGAGCTTCAGCAAGACTCTCACCAGGCATCTGATTCTCCACCATTTGATGATCACTTCAATTATCGCTGCGGTCATTGGTCAGATGAACTATCTGGAGAAGTGTTCACATTGACATCTCATGTGCAGTCCACCAAGGAGCAAGGTTTGTGTCCAACCCAAGGTTCCAACATGGCAAGGCATTGAAGTGGTTGGGGAGGTACCTGGTTGTCTAAGGACAAGGCATGATCTATTCCCCAGCAATCAAAGCTTTGATGTCTATGTGATGCATCATTCACAGGGGATTGGGACCCAGAGAATGCAGGATGGGATCCAGACACAGCAAGGTCAAGAACTGGCTATGTCATCCTTTATGCCTCATGTCCAGTCATATGGGCATCCAAGCTTCAGTCTGAGATTGCTCTATCAACAACAGAGAGTGAATATTTGGCAATTTCAACAGCCACAAGAGAAGTGCTACCATTGATGGAGTTGGTGCAAGAAATGCAGAGCATGGATGTGGATTGACAGCGACAACACCAAAGCTCCATTGTCGGGTTTTTGAAGACAACAGCGGCGCCATTGAGCTGGCTACAAGCGTCAAGAACTGAAGATGCGTCCCAGAACGCGCCATATCAACACCAAATACCACTTTCAGGAACAAGGTTCAAGATGGCACTATTTCTATTCATTCTGTAGCAACTGAGGGGACATGCTTGCAGATATCCTCACCAAGATCTGCAATGAAGAGACTCACACCAAGTTGCGCAAGCAATTGATGGGTTGGTAATCAAGGACTGCCGAAAGGAGGGAGTAAAAGAAAAGATACAGTATTGGCGCCTACCGTCGTGGATCATACTTACCTCTTCCTTCCGTCCGCTCGTCAACCAAAGTTCTCGTGAGTCACGGTTCGGTTCTCTTCGCACAGAAGATTGAGTCACGCTTCATGTCGCGTTCTCGAAGTGTTTGCGTCATTGTTCTTCGGTCATTGTCGGATGTCTGCGGACACATAAATGGGAAGCACAATCGCCAGCCGACATCACAAGAGAACACAAACTGGTGCATCATCAAATCTACATTTTACATGCTTTATATCTTCATTATATTCATCTGGGATTCAGTATCTTTCAACCAACCATTCTACCATGGGATTCTGAAGAACTAACAAAAGAAACAATCAAGGAACAACCAGAGAACAGAGAGAACAAGAAAGGCAGCTTCAGAGCTCTCATTCAGTCATTCCAAAAAACTGTGTCTGCATGTTTATACATCTACAATTAGTAAAACAAATTGCTACCAAAGAGTACAAACGCTCCTGCGATAACTAATTCGTCGTTAGCCCTTGTTTGCAGTCTCAAACACTGCGAATAAAACTTTATCCTGGGGATGTCCACGTCGGTGAATACAACTGACAATACGACATGGGAAGTCATCCAAATTTCCTTGATCGTCTTCAAACCGAATCAATGCCCAATCATACCAGGGATATCCATCACCTCGAAAATTTGGATGGGCTCGAATGGAAATGCACTTCTCTTCTGAATCAACTTCGTACTTTGTGTATTCAGTGCTACACTCTATCGTACCCTCCCCATTCTCATCCAAGTCAGTTTCACTGTACGATTGCACTATGAAAAGTGCAAGATTTGGTTCGAGGTTGATGGGTTCCCTTGTTTCCGTTATGAAAACAACTTCACGAACCAAACAATTGTTCTGATTGGGATCACGGAAGCATCGGATGTGATAGCGAGTGCCACGACCTACTTCTTTCGTTGCTAGTGGACGTGATGTGTTGAGGGAGCGTTTTTCACGGAATTCTTCTGCAAACACGGCGTGCATTGTGTCAATGACTAATGTGTCGGCAATTCTCCGTGCGCACTGCTGGTCTATCGTCTGAATGCACTTTTGTGAACGACGAGCAGGGCGCTTTGCATGGGCCTTGTGATGTTCCTCGGGTCGTGAGGCATTGTAACCACGAGGTGCTCCAAACGTAGAAATGAAACGGACGATGTGTTTCAATTCGTGGAATTTTGACACCTTCCAGCCATTACCAGCATCTCGTGGGAGGTACTTCAGAATAAGAGACATGAGCCGTGTAATTGCATTTTCTGCCAAGGCTGCCTCCCCAACTTTATCTCCTCCTATAGCGTCCCAATAGGTATCAGCATCCAGCCATGCCTCGAAGCACAGAAGGCATTCCATTGTACCCAGGACTGCCGGAAGATCGGGGATGTACCTTGAGATGGCATGCCATACCTCAGCCTGCATAGTCAGTGCAGCGAAAAGGAACAAAGTACCTGATTGTTCCGAGCACTCAATAAGTGTTAGGTTGGTGATGCCGCGTGCGAAATCAGTTCGAGGAAAATCTTGACGAATAGTTTGGAGGCATGTGACGTCAAATTTAAGTGCCATGTCATCAAGGATTGCCAAGATCTCGGCGCCAAGAAAAGTCTTGAATGACTCAAGTACATACATGATGACACCATGCTGTACAGTATGCATGACATCAATGACAGCACACATGAAGATGCCATGAGGATTATGTCCCATCTGGACACGGTTGAAGGCATTGTCAACCCTATACATCGAGAGCTGCTGAAGAAGATCGTCTGTCCCATTGCGACATGCATCATTGACATAATCCATGCGAAGAAAAGAACACTCAACATTTGGATTGTCAAGATCGTCAAATACACAATCACAGGACCGATGGTGACGCGGTGTACTTCTATGGTGACTGTTTGTACGGCAGCAAAGTTGATCGCCTTGCTTACCATCATTAATCACAAAAAGCAGTGGACAAACAATATCAACAACCACCCACTGACCGCCAAGTTTCAAAGGAACATTCCGCAAACGACAATCATTTCCAGCTTGTGCCTTTGACATGCCATTCAAAATAACGTCCATCACTGCATGAAAATTACGTGGTGCGTCCTTTGACTGTGCGTTATTGGCTTGAGAGTTCATTGCGGATGATCGTCCGCGATTCAAGTCGGGAACATAGCCTAGTACTCGCCAGGATGTGCTCTTTCTCCTGAGCTTCTCAGTGAAGAGAGATGTTGAAGGACACAGGACACACTTCAACATGCCCCTTGCTGTCAATGGCAGTCCCATCAATATAGAGGATGATAGGGACAAGTAGCTGATTCTTTCGAGTGATAAGTTCATGATAGAGCTCACGGTAGCGGCTTCCAGTGTGTGCCTCACCAATTTTGTTGTTGCGTGGGAGGTACATTGACGTGGGATCCTCGTGGTTAAGCACAAGATTTTCTGGTGCCATCAAGTCTTCATCCTGTAGCAACGACAAAGGATGGGAGCAAAGTCAAAGCAAGCAATCTGTTGAGGTTTGTCACGATCTTCAAGGGCAATGGAGATCACCTGGGGAGATGGTGGTGTGAATGTTGCAAAGCCTGATACATCCATCGGATGTTCGCTTTCCTGGACATAGCTTTTGGCTTGAAGTCAAAGCCGCTAGACTTTGCATTGTAAGCCCACATTAAAACTTTGTGCAGCATAGTCAGGACACTGGGCGTCCTCCAGAATCTTTAAAAGTTCAACAATGCATCGATGTTCAACATCATGTTGCAAAACCATCACTGCATGCCTCTCATTTGCACGAATGCTCCATCAACGCATGGACAACTGCAGGAGATGCAGTATTGTCAATTCCAGGAAAGAGTGTCGTTGTTATTAGTTGATCTAACTGCTGGGCGTTAAAACACATTTCATTCTTGTCATTTTCATTGTCATCATCATCATCGTTGCCGTCGTCATAGCCAGTTGTTCCATAGTCAAATTCTTCGAATGGCATGTGCGTGGGAGGATTTGTGTCCATTCCTGGATTCAGGCGGGTTGATTCTACACCATAACAGGGACGTCGCACTGTCGAAACAATTTCGGGGCAACCATCCACGCTTGCCCGAGTTCCTGACTGCTGCCTTTCCATGTAATCCTTACAGGATGAACTCCGCCAAAGGTGCATACGCAGTCCGCGTTCAGATTTAAACCTAGCATAGCAATTGATGTTAAAGCAATCAAACATGACAATTGTCAACAATGCCTGATGGTGCAACTTTGAGGTCTATTTTCTGAATTCACAACACAAGATGCATACTGCAACAAATTTTGGCGCGAGACATAGGCAACATAATCCTGAGTCTGGCGCGTGAAGAAAATTGCGCGGCATCCTTGGAACTTGAGCATGAGTGAACATTGGCCCAGGTGACCCATTACAGAGAATTCAAGATAAATTACCATTGAATAATGCACAAAGAGTTATTATTGTAAAACAATATCTACAACAAAGCTACAAATATCTGAAAATCATACATTGCCAATAAATAGGAGAAATGTGTTTTGTTGTTCATATATATTTACAATAAAGCAAACATTTCTCAGAAATAAGTAGAAATTGATGGAATATGTGATTAAAACCCACCGGGTGAAGTACAAACCAGAGATTTGGGCTCCCTGATGCAGGATTGAAGAATGCCCGTGGCGATGAGCGGCAAGAACAGCACGACGGTACTGGTGCTGACAACAATGCATTGGAAACAGCGGTAGCAAAGGTACCTGTGGAGGCAGCATGGGACTCGGATGACGAAAATGAGTCGTAGTTGCTTGTGATTGCGACAGCTGCTGCTGGCAGCCATAGTTCATTAAATGCATTAAAATGGTGAATGTTATGAAAACAAATGGCTAGGTTGATACAATGTATGCTGAAATGAGAACACCGCAATGCGTAAAGAACAAATATATATGGTGACTTGGCAAAATATATGTCCAAGGTATAGCATGATATCGCCATATGTGATTTTTTATAACTATTTCATTTAAGAAACAAATATGTTGAAAAACTATTTGATATGTAATAATATGTGTCACATTGTGAATACAATATTGCACCTAAATTGTGAAAAGATACAATATATGTTTGAGACAACATATGTGTTAGCCACTTAACATACATGTGCAGAACTTGCGATAGGGATGTCATTATCCGGTAACAATTCAAAGCTTAAAAAATAGTTAACATATCCCACCTTCTGATGTAGCTGTTCCAATACCCACCGTTTGTTGTACCGATGAGAAGGCTCCGCACAAACGGTGATTCTTTCAGGGGAGCCTTGCATGTGGTCAAATGTATACTCATTGCTGCCACGACTTTGTCAATGTAATCGGTGCCGTAGCAAAGGTGGTTGATGGCATTCAATTGTGCAGGACTTACTGGCATCCCAAATCCTGAATCTCTCAATACAAAAGCCGATATCATGAGTCCCTCGCCAAGTGATTTTGGGATGAGTCCTCGTTCTTGATAAGGGCCCAAGTCTTTGATGGGAAGATGAATTGCGAGAAAACACTCTCATCTTGGCCAAAGACTTTAATCGGCATAGATCCATGCGGTGCTCGGTTACTCATGCTAGGGTTATCAAATACTAATGGCTCGCCGCCAGCAGCTTTGCCTTGCTTACTAGTACAGTATTCCACGTGAAACTCAACATACGATTGATTGTTCTCATCATTAAATCGATATCCATACTCAGGATTTAGGATTTTATGAGTTGTCTCCAACTCACGTTGCGAGACACGTATCCATCGCAAACATCAAGGCTCCACATCTGTCAAATACGTCTCACAGAAAGCTTTTCGGGATGCAACAACATCACTGCGTTCGTGCCCATTCATCGACGTAGTATCCTTTCCGCTGATATTCGTACCTAAACCCGAGATGGTGTAGCCACCGCCAGCAGGTTGGAATACTCAGCATCTTGATTTTATGTTGGTTCATGAATGCTTGCATCGTCAACATTGAAATGTCTTGTCCGGCGTTTGTAGTACTGGTGTCACAGCTTCGTAATACATCGGACCGCCACTGCTCAAACAGCTTCGGCAACAGAATTTTGTGGCAAAAGCCATGAAACCATTCAACAGTCAGAGCAGTCAGGTTCTTCACCCCAAACTGAATTATATCGTCGATAGCAACCGGGTACTTCTCGAATAAAAGTGGCAAAGGCTTCTTGCCACATCGTACTGCATGATTTGGATGCGGGAAACTGCCCTCTAGTCGAAGTATTCCATTCCAATCTTGCACTGCGCGATTGTGAGTTGGCTGCTTATTCAATTCCGAGCGGATTAAGCTGTGAGCAGGCATGCTCACAACATTGCTCCCAAGTCCACTTATTCATATTCTTTATTGCCAGTTGATAGGCAAGGCAAAGAATTGTGGCTCGTCCTCGAACCGCAAAGATATCGGATGGAGAGCAGAGATTTTCGGGGTCACGACCTTGCTTGAATGATATTTCGCCACCCACTTTCGCCACGATTGACCGACTGAAGAAGCTCGACACGTAGCTTCAGTAGATCTCTCACATCTAAAGGTGTACCACCAAGTTGGTGTCCCCCTCCAAACAAATTAGAAGCATCTCAACTGTTCCAGTACGATGCTAAAGAAAGAGAAGAATTCGACACGGCTTCTAGATTAGTGTCGACTGCTGTAGTAGAGGAGGAGGATGTGTCTTGCTGTTGTTCTGTTGGACACAACACACCAAGATGGTGTGGTGCAGGAGCAACAACAATGTCATCCTCACAGTTGTCTGTTCTCTGACGCTTGCTTGAAGCAGCAGGATCATCGGAGTGCTGTTCCAAAAGAACATTCTGACGAGTGCACGTCGACCTTGTCACTGGAAGCCAAAAAACATTCTTAGTTACATCCATCACACCTTCTTTCCAACTATCGCCATGGGGTGATGGATAACAAACTTGCTTAATCTTGTCAGTCACATTATAAAATGTGGTTCGCTGAAAGATCAAACGAAAAATTCCTGTCGTATTTGTTCCATCATAGTGCAAGATCATCTGGCCATCAAAGTCACCGCCACTCCTTCCCATTGCTGCATTAAACGCACCAACCTTTATTGAGGACATGATAAGATGATCTATTAGGTTTGATTTTGCCAGTGCTTCAACCCAAATCTCCGCAGGTTACCACTTGTTCCAGAGTCGTCATTGGAAGGTGCTGTCAGAACAAATCTTCAAGAAGGCACTTCAAATTATTGAAGTTTTTGAGCCAACACTTTTGTCGCGTCTTGACTCCCTCATACCTTTCAAATCCTATGACAATGAAGAGGGTAAAGGCATGGGTGAGTCAAGCCGCGGTCGTTATTGTGACGATTCCGAATGTGTCAAATCTCATCGTCGACGCTGCTGCTTACCTCGTGTAAATTATTGTGCGACATGACGTCGTAAGTCAGATTTTATCTAGTGGAATCAATCGGCGTCTAGAAAATGTATGTCATAGCAGAGGCTACCTCGCGTTTCTTTAGCATGAAACCAGCCATACAAGGACAACGGTGCCTTTTGCCATTCGTCTTTCAAATCTGGCGACCATATCCGTACTTGAACTCGTATGATAGCATGACCGTAAAAGGTTTCGGGTTTTTCACGGCACATATTTGGCATCCAATAGAAAGTCAACAACACCTGCCCTCCCACCGGCCCGTCTTGCTGTGTACCTGAAGTATACGTCGATTAATAAGTGCATTTGCCATTCTTTTTACCCAGTACAGTAATATGGTGGTACGTGTACGAGCACAAAGTGCCAGTACCACGAACGTCATTCCCATGTCCGTAGTCCATAGTCCATGTCGTTTGATCATGTGAAGATTAGCGCTACATCGCGTCTGTAACGATGTTCGTCCCGAACTGATTACACTCTGGTACATAGATAAGCTTGCTGCGTCGCAAAACTACTAGTCGACGTTATGAACTCAAGACAAGTTCGTGCAAGACATTTGTTCAACGTTCAACGAGCTGTCAGCCACACTCGGCACATGAGACACGAACTCTTTCACGTCTCTAAAGAGCATTCAACAATGCCAACACGAACCAGCATCTACATCAAAACCAATTTGGAGTTCACGGATACACAGGACCAGCATCCGTGAACTAATCCATTAGCTCGCAAGGCATGAATTTGACTCGTGAATTCATTCTGCAAGGACTCCCACAGCATGATCACAAAAACAACTTGCAACGCTTAGACATGCACCGCATCGCAGCCACTTGGCTAGTCCTCCTTGCTACGTCGACATTGGGCACATACGCCCAACAAGTCAATGTGATACCTGAACCTTCTTGCCCTGCCATCAAACCAGCCTTCGGTGCCTCCTGCTCCGCCATCACTTAGAATGAAACGTGCAATTACGGCGAGGTTTGTTGCCCAGACAATGGCGGAACGTGTAAGCCCGAGTCAACTTGCTACTGTGACGGCGACTATGACAATTGGTTTTGCTACGAAGGAGGATGGGATGCAATTCCTTGCCCATCCATGTGTCCCGAAACACCACCTGAAACATTCGATAAATGCGATATGGATGGACGCTTTTCGTGTGTCTACGGCGACGCAGCTGTTTGTGATGAGATGGGATGGGAGTACGAACATGAAAAAGAATGTGTCTGTACGGACGGTCATTTCTATTGCGTTTCCAATGTTTGTCCAGTTGCTTGCCCTGCGACACAACCCGTAGAAGGCGAGGCGTGTACTGAGTTCATGGACTTCTATTGCTCCTATGACGAATTCTGCTGTCCTGGTGACGACTCTTCGGACGTCTGCGTCCCCAAGACACAATGCTATTGCAACACCAATGGCACAATTACATGCGACGAACCCCCGATCGTTTGTCCATCTGTGTGTCCCATTGCAAACCCAATCGAATCCAGTTCGTCGTCGCTTTGCACTATAGATTAACGATATGTGTGCAAATACGAGAATGAAGCATGCGAAAGTCCGTACGAAGGAAAAACCACCTGCAGTTGTTCCTCTGCTGGGAACTATGAGTGTACCCAATCTTGCATGGTCGTTGAAGTTGTGTATGAAGATGATGCTTTTACTGATGCTCCTCCTGGGGATGTTGATCCCGTGGAGGATCCAGTTGGGACTGATGGTGCACCTGGAGATCCTGTTGTAGAGGAGGATGTGGAAATCAACGATCCAAGTACTGGCAAGAAAAAGAAAGAAGCACTCGAAGAAGGCAAAGACGAAGGAGGAAAAGAAGAAGAAGGACGGCAAGGCGAGGACGCTCCTCAGAAGACAGTTGGAGCGTCCGGGCGGAAAGATCCCATTTCCAGAATAGACGAAAGTTGATGCAAATCGAAGCGGGCATTGACATGTGTTGCGCTTGGTGAAGACTATTACTGTGCACATGATCAACGGCGCTAAGGAGAGTCGTGAGGAGTTGAAGGATCACGTCTCAAAAGTAGAGTAGTAAAGCTTATCATATAAGATCAATCGTTCATCGCCAGCGGGAGCTTCATCCGAGACTACTTTGACGCGACCAGGTGGTTGTTGACTGAAATTCCCTGATTATTTGTTGTTTCTACGAGAATACTACTAGGTTTTCCTACGTGAATCTCATGTAGGGTGCGGTACCTACGTCTACCGACGATGATGGACCCCCCCCGTGCAACTTTCCAACGCCCACAGGCAATCCCAGTTGTAGTTTCCAGACGAAGACGATGATACTGCGGCTACTCCACCGAAGGGAGAGAAGAGTCGAATGCGGGATTTTGCAGTCGAGGAGAAGACGCTCAAGTTCAGGTTTCCACCGCAAATGGACAATGACGGCAACGTCAATCCGTTAGTCCTTCACTTGCACTGGATGCGCAAAGTACAAACGGCGTTCGGAGAAGATGTCCTTTTCTTCGACAACAGCAACTGCAAGATTGGCAAATTGGACTCGTTACGTAATAAGCCAGACTCTCACGCACACCATTTCATTGTTCACAACGTGCCTACTCCTGCGGTCAAAACTCCAGAGTCTCCGATCAAGAAAACTCACTTCGTCATCCATCGCATTCAGTCAAAGTATCCCCTGAGTGAAATTAAAAACGCACCTTACGTTGCTAATCTCATGCGGAAGTACGATTTCTATGTCAATGATCACAAGTGGAACAAAACTGAGTGGGACACAGGAGTACAGTTGGGTTTCTTCTACGGCCTCAATCCCCAATTTTGCGACGTAAACCAAGCAACATGCAAGATTCAAGAGGTACTTTAGAAGAACGCTCCGCGTATGAAAGCCCCAAGATTCCAACTAGTCTTCAGTTCACCTATATTTCGCGTTGCACGAGGAGATAACCGCATATCCGCACCAAAGCGTAGGCGATTGAAACCCTACGCAAAGATAGAGACGATATGAACCGTATTCTTAAACAAGCTTACAAGGACGACGGGACTTTTGTTCCTTTCCAGATGAGATCACGCCACCCAGAGGCATTCGAGAAGATGATTCCAGCGCAGACACACCTCCTGGCCCATAACTTTGTCATTATACTAAATTACGTTCTTGGCCCCGATGTAATGCACTATACTTCGGAAAGGATTCTCGCACTGGGCAGAGTTCAAGTTTTTTTGCCCTGTAAATCAGTAAATGAAGACGGGAGGTACAAGGTTATGGTAAATAAAGAGCAGTATTATGAAGCGAGAGACCGACTTAACGAGGAACTTCAAAGTTGGATTAAGGACCATGCTGCTCATGACGCGAAGAACGCAACATTGGATAAACGAGCTGCCAGCCGCACTCGGCACAGTGCACCATCCGAACTCACGAATGAGACACGAACTCTTTGACGTGTTTTAAGAGCATTCAACAATGCCAACACGAACCAGCATCTACACAGAACCAATGTGGAGTTCACGGATACGCAGGACCAGCATCCGTGAAGACGATTGTTCAACGTTCAACGTTCAACGAGCTGTCAGCCGCACTCGGCGCCGTAAACCTTCCGAACTCACGGATAAGACACGAACACTTCGACGTTTCTGAAGAGCATTCAACAATGCCAACACGAACCACCATCTACATAGAACCAATGTGAGGTCACGCATACACAGGACCAGCATCCGTGAACTAATCCATTAGCTCGCAAGACATGAATTTGACTCGTGAATTCATTCTGCAAGGACTCCCACAACATGATCACAAAAATCAATTTGCAACGTTTAGACATGCACCGCATCGCAGCCACTTGGCTAGTCCTCCTTGCTACGTTGATATTGGGAACATACGCCCAGAAAGTCAATGTGATACCTGAACCCTCTTGCCCTGCCATCAAACCAGCCTACGGCGCCTCCTGCTCCCCCATATCGTCCAATGAAACATGCATCTACGGCGAGGTTTGTTGCCCAGACAATGGCGGAACATGCACCTCCGAGTCAGTTTGCTACTGTGACAGCGACACTTCCTATTGGTATTGCTTCGAAGGAGGGGGCGGAATTCTTGCCCATCCATGTGTCCCGAATCACCACCTGAGACGTTCGATACCTGCGATATTAACGGTCTCTTTTCGTGTGTCTACGGCGACGCCTTTGTCTGTGATGACATTGGATGGGAGTTCGAGCACGAAAAAGAATGTTTCTGTGGGGACGACGGTCGTTACCATTGCGTTTCCAATGCTTGTCCAGCTGCCTGCCCTGCGACACAACCCGTAGAAGGCGAGGCATGTACTGAATTCATGGGATACTATTGTTCCTATGACGAATTCTGCTGTCCTGGTGACGACTCTTCGGACGCGTGCGTCCCCAAGACACAATGCTATTGCAACACCAATGGCACAATCACATGCGTCGAACCCCAGATCGTTTGTCCATCTGTATGTCCCGTTTCAAACCCAATCGAATCCAACTCGTCGTCGCTTTGCACTATAGATGAACGATATTTGTGCAAGTACGAGAATGGGAGCGAAAGCCCATACGAAGTGGGAGAAACTACCTGCACTTGTTCTTCTGCTGGGAACTATGAGTGTACCCAATCTTGCACGGTCATTGATATTGTGTATGAAGATGATGCTTTTACTGATGCTCCTCCTGGGAATTTTGATCCCGAGGAGGATCCAGTTGGGACTGATGGTGCACCTGGAGATCCTGTTGTAGAGGAGGATGTGGAAATCAACGATCCAAGTACTGGCAAGAAAAAGAAAAAGAAGCACGCGAAGAAGACAAAGACGAAGGAGAACAAGAAGAAGAAGGACGGCAAGGCGAGGTCGCTCCTCAGAAGACAGTTGGAGCGTCCGGGCGGAAAGATCCCATTTCCAGAATAGACGAAAGTTGAAGCAAAATCGTAGCGGGCATTTGACGTGTGTTGCGCTTGATAAAGACTCTTAATCTGCACATGATCAACTGCTCTGAGGAGAGTCGTGAGGAGTTGAAGGATCACGCGCGCAAACTAGAATAATACAGCTTATCATATAAGATCAATCGTTCAACCCCTGTGTGCGCTACATTCGAGACCAGTTTCATGCGACCAGGTGGTTGTTGACTGAAATTCCCTGATGATTTGTTGTTTCTACGAGAGTCCTAGATTCAGGAATGTGATACTACACATTGCGTGCCTTCTGAGTAAGCGCACACCTCACTGCAACTGAAGAAATCTTTGATAGCGGTTTCGCATTAGGGCGAGTTTTGAGTTCCTGGTAAAAACCGACCCTAATTAAAAGAATTCGATAACGAAGACGATGCAGACAAACCCTAGCTACCAGCAGGTCGTCGACTCTTACTGACTACAAAAGTAATAGTCAACGACATTCCCTAATCATCATTCAACACTATCGTTTTCCTGGAGCCCTGCTGAAGAATACTTTTCCCTCGTCGCCCACCCCATGAAAGCCGCAACATGCAAAACATCATGGGAGGCGAGAGCGAACGATTTGTCGTGTTACTTCACTGGACGGAGCGATTTATTCATCCAGTCGCAAAAAACAACCGTCCAGGACGACAATCACAACAGCGTATTGTTATCTAATTCAAGGCACCAGCCGGCCACTCCTTGAATCGGAATCGATGGTTGCAGTATCCTAATGGGTTCTTCATCAAATACTCTTGATGTTCTTCATGGGCTGGATAGTATTCATTCATTGGACCGATCTGAGTGTGTACCGTGGCTCCATCATACTTGATCTTGCCAGCCTTGACCAAGGCTTGCAGTTCTTCCTTGACCTTGGTGGCAATCTTGACTTGCTCGTCATCGGCACAGAAGATCCAGCTGCCATACTGAGTACCAGCATCATTCCCCTGACGATCCTTGGTCGTTGGGTCTGAGGATTTTTCGGAGACATGTGCGCAATTAGAGTTAGTGAATCACACACACATCAAAATGACACATAGCCGATACATACATAGACATTGCAAACAACTTTCTGAAACTCACCATGAAACATGAAAAAGAACTTGATGAGTTCCTCAAAATGTTCATCGGGATTTGTAAGTTCCACGTACAAGACTTCCACATGCGACGTGGTTCCGGAACAAACTTGACGGTACGATGGATTCTTCATGGCATTCGGATTGGGACTCATGAACC
The DNA here is from genome assembly GCA_022925895.1 of Fragilaria crotonensis. Lineage (NCBI taxonomy): Eukaryota > Bacillariophyta > Fragilariophyceae > Fragilariales > Fragilariaceae > Fragilaria > Fragilaria crotonensis. Next base: position 29,001 of record JAKSYS010000332.1, read on the forward strand.
CCACCGAGGCTGTGGCAATCGAATTTGGAAATCTCTTTTGAAAGTCCACGACAATGTATTTTTCTGTGCCCCAGTAGCAACTGATATGTATATGTGTTGTAGTGTATATGTGTATATGGATGAACAAAGGAGACGAAGAGTTAGTGAATGAAGATTCACATGAAATCCAATGAGTATTGTCAATCTGTAACGGATGATGGCAACAACGAGAAAAACGATAGTGCAGGAGTGTGAAAGCACTTACCCAGCACCGAGGGCGAGAGTCTTGGAAATCATCATGTTGTTTGTGTTGTTGTTTGCGGTAGTGGTGTGTAGTTTCGTGTTTGTGATATTGTGAGACCAAGATGTACTCCTTGTAATACGGCTACAGAACGATGAACAAGGCTTGAGCAGGGTTTGGATCGCCATGTCAGGGAAAAACCCACCGAAAATGTAGTCAGTGTAAAAGATGAGGGAAGATCTACGACGAACAGCTCGAGATGGCGGGAACTAATCCGGCTCACGCTGGTGCGAGCTATTTGGCTTGGGCTGGCACAGACACGCTGACACATACTAGAATGAAATCGAACCTCTGGCCGACGGGACAGACGGACAGGTAGTTCAGTGTTCGAAGACCAACCGAGAAGGTCTCCCACCAGCAGCAGGGTGAAATGTGAAACGTGATAAACCTTTGACTCGTCTGATCCAAAGAGTCTCGTGCAGAACATCTCAGGAGCACAGGTGTTCACGATCCCGATTGTGTCATATAAACACCACGAGTGCTCCAGAGTTCAGAGTACTCCTCTATTCCTTATAACCATCAATCTTCCAGTACTAACGACAACATCCTCTAACATTAATATGGCTACCCGTTGTGCTCATGAGAATTCGAATGAGATTGGAGTATTTGCTGCTCTTACTAATGCCTATTGTTTGACGGGTAAGTGGATTTTTTGTCGCAATTGCTACAGATAGAATACGGGTGCCAGGAAGTACCAGGTACTTCGATTGGGGGTGGGATTAGGATGAGCAAACTACTTCATTATATGAACGCAGTCTTCACCAAGTGTACTCACCAAATCAACTCTCTCATCTCCTAAAATACAGGAATCGGTGGTTCTGAAAACTTCTTTTCAGTCTTTGAATCGGAATTGAGTGATCACATTCCAGTCATACATGCCACGATTGCTGGTTGTCGCTTCGTCGGACGAACAACTGTCGGCAATCGTCGTGGATTGTTGGTCCCCAACACAACGACCGATCTGGAACTCCAGCATTTGCGCAATTCACTTCCCGACAGTGTCGTGGTGCAACGCATCGAAGAACGCCTATCGGCACTCGGGAATATTATTTCCACCAACGATCACGTGGCTCTGGTCCATCCCGATATTGACAGAGAAACGGAAGATGTGATTGCCGATGTATTGGGAGTGGAAGTCTTTCGACAAACCGTGGGTGGACAAGCGTTGGTAGGATCCTACAGTAAGTTTACCAATCAGGGTGGCATGGTGCACCCACGTACTACGGTCGAGGATATTGAAGAACTTTCCAGTTTGCTGCAAGTACCACTCGTTGCCGGAACTGTGAACCGCGGTTCTGATGTTCTTGGTGGAGGTCTGGTGGCGAATGATTGGAGTGCCTTTTGTGGACTTGACACCACCGGAACAGAAATCTCGGTGGTGGAAAGTATTTTCAAGCTGGCGGGACGAGGAAAGCAACATCAACAGTCATCGATTGTGACCACTATGAGATCATCTTTGATTGATCAATTATCGTAAACACGCCATTGTACCAGGTACTGTACCACTACGCGATTACATGCCTCGTGTAGCACAATTCATCTCAACTGTTGCACGGTTATCTGTTGCGAGCGCTACAGAGTACCACTCGACAAGCGTAAATCGATAATCAGGCTTTCTAATATCCAGTACTAGGACAACTTATACTTAGATCTCGGCAGCATCTGCCTGTTTCTGGAGGAAATCGAGAAGGACCGTCAAGGCACGAGTCTCTTCACCGAAATCAGTAATGACGGCACAAGAAGTTCGCACGGCCTTCTTGACAGTGCCGTCATCGTTCAACTTGGCAAGTCCGCACCAGGCACCCAACTCCTTACCGGTCTCGACCATGACGACGTGGACTTCACCTTCCGTGCAGAGAGCACGAATGAGCTTCTTGTATTCCTCATTTTCGCAATCCTTGGCAAGGCAGCAGAGACGAGCCGAACGAATGTCCAAGGCCTTGGCACACTCGTGAAGACCCTTGCGGAGACCGTCATGGACCATGGCCTTCTTGAGGACCTATGGTGATAAATTGTAAGTTGGGAGGAGATGAGGAAATCGATGTGTGAAAGTTATGCATTATCAATTGACTCAAGACAATAGTCGTAGCCTAAAGCATTCCATCTCCAATGAATCGATATTCGGCGCTAAGAAAGTGTTCATCACAGCAGACAGTTTCACACTCACCTCCTTAAGAGCATCAAGGACACTCATTTCGACCTCTTCTTCAACTTCTTCCTCAACGGGAACATCCTCGACAGGTGCATCGTCAGCCATTTTGATGTATAAGTGTCTTGATTAAACAGCAAATGTACTGGAGTATATGATGACTCTCACACTACTTCGTCGTAACTCAGGTAGCAGTTAGGCAAAGAAGCAGGTTCCTCGAATGAGCTTCACCATAACAGAGCCAACTCCAAGGTCCAAGCAAGGCCAAGTCCACACACACAACCTGATGGATCGTGCTCCTGAGCGCAATCCTTGGCCACGCAAAATGTTTACTTCTTACTCCCCGTACTAGCTAGTAGCACTACGGTAGTGAGTACCAGGCAACCATGTAGCACAGGATCAAAAGGGTTAAGGACTTGGTTTTTCAGTGCATTACACGTACAGTACAAGAGTACAAGTACAAGTACCGGGTACCGGTATCCTATCCCCTATCCACCTGTCCTAAGTTTTGAAACGACAAGAAATGCGGAAGTAGAACATTACGTAGGCGTTTGGTAGTTGACAAGTTAACACCAGCCTCTAGTATGAGTACTGCAGTATCGTACTTACTATGAACTATTACATAAGCAGTCTGCAGTGCAGACTGCTTATGTACAAGTATGTAGAGTATCTGATGCTAAGCAGTACTCCAGTACCGTGGTGTACAAGTACTGGAGTGTCGACAAGAAATCATGGGGGGCCAATCCAAAGTGATGTCGACAAAACGCCAGCGGGCAACCTACGGCAAAAACTATGCCAGGAAACAAAGACTGAATTACCGTTCGGAAAACCCCACAACGTTTTCGCATATATGTATGTCATACCAATCACTTGTCATCACTGAAATCTATTGCCCCAGTTTGAGTTTATCAAACGTATTGCCCCAATTTGGAAGTGCCGAACAGTCTCCAAACGAGTGAGCCTTTCCTGTAAAATTCTACAGACCGCAGTATGACGAGACTGCGAGTGCTGCTGCTTTCATTTTTTTCATGTTGTTATGTTGATCCCCTATACGGCGCACATGCATGCTACTACATCATACATAAATTCTTCTCCTCCGGTTTTTCCCATTTTCCCTTCGACGGCAACGCATACAGGTATTGATAACGATTGGTTTGACCCCCTTCGTTCTTTCCTATTGACGTGAGTGACATTCTTTATTGTCTGCAGTCAAGAACGCAACCCAACTGTTGGAAGTCGAAACAGAAAGGAAACAAGATCGACGGGGCATTTATCGAACGAAGTTCTGGACTGCATTGGACACTAACAGTCTACCAGTGGCGTTGTCTTCCACTTTCCGATTTCTGCCAATCTCAGCGTGTAGTCCTTGTCATTGGACCATCACACACCAAGGCACATATCTTTGCTTTGAGAGACTCCCTCGACTGTAGCATCTGCAGTGCTTGGTCTTCTTGTCAAAGACACGGCCAGACTTCAAGTTGATCCTCCGTTTCAGTCGTCGATCCCGTCAACCTTTTTTCTGTAGGACTCAGAGTACTGTCTACTGTGCACGGTGTACGGTGCGAACACGACTTGACACCCACACACACATCACGTTCATGTCTGATTGTGACCCAATTATGGAGGTTAACCATGAGGCAGATGTGGGCGGGTCTTCAAACGGAGTCAAGGTAGAGGACGTCAATGGGTCTGCTGCTGCAGCTCCTGCTGTAGCAGTGACGCCCCCGACACACCCCACTCCAACGCCAGCACCGGGATCTCTCCTGAACTTTTCACAGCCGGCGCAATCGGCGTTGTCAGGTTATTTTGAAAACAAGGGGGAAGAAAGACTGGATATGGAGACCTTGGAAGAGTCCGTTCATGCTGTTGTTGCATCAATGATGGATTCTTCAGAGATACCTCCTCCACCGCCGCCTCCTGCTAATCCACAACCTCCAGCGGCAAATGGAACTGCGGAAACTGTCGATGAAGCTAAAGCCAAGCAGGAACAGCTCCGAGCCATGTACTTGGCAGGATTTAGGGCGGCGACGCAACAGCGTAATTCATTGCACGAAAATTATGAGCGAGCCAAGCACGTTCCCAACAATAGTGCGCTTGCAGTTGAGGTACCGAGTGCAATAGTCATCCCGGTAGAAAGTTCGATTGCCGCAGGTGTTATCAAGATTCAACCGAATGGATCGGCACCTATCAGGATACCTGGACCAAGCATGTTGGATTCCAATCGAAGGATTACCCGAACTTCTTCTTCCTCGGCAACCTCCTCCCCAGCGTTGTCGGCGACATCGTCGCCAAGTTCAACAGGCCACGCAAACCCATTTCCACGCAAGCTCATGGAAATGCTGCGCAAAGAAGATGCGTCCGTTGTTGCATGGCTTCCCAGGGGAGACGCATTTGCGTGCCGTGATCAGGAACGCTTCGTTTCAGACATTTTGCCTCGATATTTTCGTCATACAAAGGTATGCGTTCGTCTTTGGTTTTTTGTGTTGCATCTTGGTTATGATTGATTTGTGAGCTAACGATGTCGCGTTTCGTAATTCTGCAGCTGACGTCCTTTCAGCGCCAACTCAATTTATATGGGTTTCGACGAATAACTAAGGGGCCAGATGCGGGCGCTTATCGCCACGAACTATTTCATCGAGATAGGCCAGAGCAATGTTTGCAAATGAAACGATCCAAGCAGAAAGGATCGCCCCAGCTGAAGCCACGTGGTGCGGGCAACTCAGTTTCGTCTTCACCACTTCTAAGTCCAGATGCTAGTCCGCTGCTACTCGCTGGAACACAGTCCGCTGAGCAAAAGTGCTCCTAATTTCAGTTCCTTCATGATGCCACCTCAGTCACAGAGCTCGTCTGACACTCATATGGCCAACTTTCGATCCTTATCGCCGGGAATTCCGCAGCATACCTCTGGCACCCCTCAGACGGGTTTGGGAATTCTTTTGACAAACAAGAATAGTTCGATTCCGACTGCTGCCCCGTCGGCTGGCTATTCTTACAATACGACTTCAGATCACAGGCCACAATTCCAAGATGACCTGGCTGATCGAGAACTTCAAGCGAGTGCCTTGGCGGCTGCCGGTATGGTGGCCGAAACTGGCGGTTTCTCTCTTTTTGGTAACCGCGACGCATCTCCACTCGAAGATCTGGGTCTCCAACCTCCTCCCACTTTGGGATCGCTTGTCCCACCTCCCATTCCGAACCCAAACGCTACTATGGATGCGATGGATTGGAATAATATGGATGTCGGCATGGCAATTGACGACATGGAGGTGGACTTTGCGAAGCTGTTTGATCCTGCAAATGAGATGGCGAATATGCAGATGGAGGGAAGTGGTTGGCCTGGGACTGTCGACCCTGCATCACCGCAGAATGGGGGACATTGCACATAAATAAGTTCCATGTTCAGCGTAATGGAGAGGGCCCTATCAGTTGCAAGACAACGTTTGTCGAACGTGTCCTCGATAGGTCTTGTTCTCATCTGCTCGTGCATACGCATAGCAAAGACACTGTAGTAAAGATATTGAATTTGACATGGGTCGATGTCGATAATGCCAAGCCTCCTCGCTCAGCATACTTAAAAGGGCAGCAATACAGAGGTTCGAACCAACTCCTGCTCGCTTGTATCCCGCTTGTGTTTGTGTGCATAGTTTCTGCGAGAGAGAAAAAGAGGGTCCATCTGGAAAAAACAAAGTGCAATAATTAATACTAAGCTCAAATCAATGGACAACAAGAAGAAAATAACCAAGTAGGTGCACCGCCTCTCCGCAGTCTCTAGCTAGAGCCATCGATAACAGGCTAGAACGCGGGATTGTCGTAGGTTGTTATGACTGGATTGGAGGGAAAAGGGAGTGACCAGAACCTGCAATCCAGCAACCTTTCATCTGTCGGGCTTGGCTGAGTATTGTATATATAGGAACAAGCACTCCATCTGAAGGGAGTAATTCTCATGTTGTTTATAAGGCCAGGTGGAGAAAACTGTAGTATCTTACTGTACAGGCACCAGCTTTTCAAAAATGTTGGAGACAAATAAGTTGGCACACTGGTGTGTCAGAACAAAATGTGGAATCTGGAGAGGTTGCTTCCATTGAGATATTGTCCAGATATTGCATTGTAGGCTCCTGGGGTTTTCCGTGATGTGGAATTGGAGGCTCAAGTGAATGCAACTATATGCATGACAATTCAAAGAAATCGTCTAGTAGAACAATTAAAATATTCCACGACTCTCCAGCCAAGTCATGCTCATCCATAACTGGCATAAGGAAACCCATTAAAAATTGGTGGGACTACTATACTCAGATAGAGGGAGACATTGTTGAGGGCAAGAAGGTTGTTCTAGAAGCATCTATTTCCATGGATTGAGAAGCAATCTCCATTCCTGTTCAGCCACCTCCTCTGCCAGTCATTTTGACCACTTTTGATCTCAACTTTAGTAGCCTAAGCAATGATTATCCCACCACCAAGCTCACAATCTTCGATGGGGTTGCAGCATGCCTATTACTGATCAATTGGTTTGAATCTATGCTTGAAATGACAATTCAGATGTTATGATTGTGCTTGCTTTGTTGGTCCAGCTAAGCTATCGCTCATCCAGCATGTTACCACTGATGCTCACCAAGTGCTGTGATATGCATATCATTTGCCTGTACCCTTCCTGTTCCGTGATGTATAAAAATGAACATCTTACTCGTTCGGCATTTTTATACAGTTGTTTGTTTATGATCTGAAGCAGCAGGTGTGTCACCAGGTTCGTGGTGGTCAAGAGATGAAGGGGAAACTTGTTTGCTAATGAATATTATGGCTGCAGATGTAGCAAGTTAACTGGAAACAATGTTGAGCAATCTTGTTTGAAGCAGAATCATGCAACCTTTCACTGTTCCATGGAGTTTGGCCAAGCTTGATGTCCAATGGACTTTGTAGAGCGTATGGTAGCATTCGACAACAGCACGGTAGCAATGTAGCAATGCTGAGTTTTTAATCCCCTTAACGACCTCCAATGCGGCGGTTTGAGTGCACACGGTTTTTTCAAGTGTTTTTCTTTTTGACTCGTAGCTTTTAGTACTCGTGCTACGGGAGTCGCACAAAGATGCTATACTGTACTAGTGGTTGTCAAACGAACTTCATGCGTGAATGTTAATCAACATCTCCTTACTCTCGATCCCTGCATCTTCTTGATGCCCATCATTAAGAAGAAGATAATCATTCATGTATGGATTTGGTGCATCTAATATTGTGTCACCTCATTACAACAGCAGTCGTCTTTGCTAGTAAGCCATGGGGACGAGTCAGCTACCGGTAGACAACTATATCCTGTTTCCAAGGACGGATAACTATCTCTGTACCGCTGGCATTGATATTGGTAATCGCAAACAATCGTACCCAGTTTGATGTGCATAGCTGCCAAAATCCAGGACTGTTAGGGCCGGACTTGTGCTCAGGCAATCCTCCTTCAAGCCATCCCCACCAACAAAAAAATACCTAGCACTGCATAACTGTTTATCTTAGTACCGAAGGTGTTATCGTTGACGTCCACTGGATCAGCAAGATCGGAACATAGTAGGGTGGAGCGTTTAACCCCAGTATTTTTTGTCGCATGGCATGCGACAAAAAATCTTCCGAGTTTTGGGATATCCCAAAATTTTTGTCCTACGAAAAAGCTAGCGAGAAATTTCGTGCGACAAATGTTTTTCAGCGATTCTCATTGATGCCTACAATTGAAGTTCGCTTGTTGCCCCTTGCATGCATTCCAGAGACCAGTTGTGCACCCTGTCTCCGTACTAAAAGTTCAGGTCTTTGTACACTGTAGGTTCTACATACGGTAGGTATTATCTGTAGACCCTCATACAGAGGTGTATGTGCACTTTGAAGTGCGCAGCAACAACAAGCACCTGCCATTGCATCAACAAGAAATCAATTCTTGCTTTGAAAGGTCCCTCAATCATGTCAAACAACAGTGATGGTGGCGATGAAAGTGACTCTGATCTTGAGGATATGATGTATTTGATGTCTGGTTCAGCTGGTGATGCTGATTTGGATGATGCAGACGACGATGAGGAACCGATAGGAGAATGGAACTTCATCAGAGAGTTTGAGACAACTATCGAGATCGATGTAGTAGACCGACATCTGCTGGAGGTGGCCCGCCAGGAGGTACCAATTGTCCTTAACCGTCTGAAAGCCAAGATGTTTGGCGGAAGAGTCAGGAATCTGTGGAAGGTTGAACCTGCTCGTTTTTAGAGGCGTGGATGGATGCTAATTTGCTGGGACATATCAAGCAATTCATCAATAAGAACTTATCTCGGGATTCCGTCTCGAATTCAGAGATACTTGCCTTCATTCGGATTGAATTGATGCTCTCATTCTACCGAGTCTCCCCTTCGTTGTACTTTGATATGGATGAGCGAGCAAATTTTCCATCTGCAGGACAGGGTATGGACCTCATTCGATACCGAGAGATCTTGAAGGCTTTGTCACGGTCTGGCACTTCAAGGCAGGAATCAGCATCAACTTGGACACCTCCTATGCAGCATGACAGAGAAATGGCTGCAGCAATGGAAATTGTTCGTTCAACTGGGTCAGAGCTAGCTTTTGTTGCAGGAGTGACCCAAGTTGGTTTGGACGATGACTTACTCGGATGCGATCAAAGAGGGTCATCAATCACGGGTTCTCACAGATCAACAACCCCTGCAAAGGGTTAGGAGTCATTCATCATGGAGCAGTGTCAGTGGTCACTGGTTTGTATATTGGCGGGCATGTTGCAGCTCGGGGTGAGTCAACTTTGGACTGTGTGAAAATATTGCAGAGGAGTATGACAGGCGTATCATCCGAATCGCAAATCCGACTCGATGGCAACACTTTCTTCTGGGATCGAGGATATGGTGGAGTGAATGGAGAAGTCAACCAGTGGAGTGTGTCGGTTGGAGCTATGCTTTTGGGAACAACAAAGAGAATGCGATCGTTCCCTTTACATACGACCAACATCCGGGCCCAGACCGGCGGCTTATTGCAGAGAAGGTGCATCAGCCCATTATTGGGCTACGAAGGCGATAAGAAATGGTTCAAGAGTTACACATCAATATGCACTGGCCAGTCGAAACGGCTTAGGCCGGGTGGTTCTCATGCAAACGACTGATGACAGGTACGGACCGGGAAAGTTTACCCTTGTAACCCGACAACGAGGATGCGATGTCGCTCCAGAACCTACAGATGATGAAGTAATTAGACTGTTTGAAGCAGACCATGTTGAGCAGCTGACAGATACGCAACGATCTCCAGAATGGTTCAACCAGCGTCAGTTTCAATTACTGGAACCACTGCTCTTGCACTATGGAAGCGCTATGCGCATCGGGCTCGTTACACTGCCAGTGTCACCAGTGGAGGGGAGCTGTCGCACAATATCCTGTCAAGCTGTAAAATACTTGGGTTGAAATGCTCGAATGAACTCATTCCAAATGAGGCTGTGGCTGATCGGATTTACAGTAGACATGAGTTAGTGGGGTTGTCGGTTGCACACCTAAAAGATATTTGCCGAGCGAAATCTCTGCTGGTGACAGGGAGCAAAACAATTCTCATTGATAGAGTGCTTTCATGGGGAGGATCTGATCAGTCAAACGGGGAATGCCCAATACTGGAACTTCTTCTGGAGAAGTGGTTTATGTCGCCCTTTTGCCTCATCGACCTCAATGCGTGAAGGTACCCTCAATGAGTCAAATGTATTGTCAAGACTTCCCCTGTTTCTTGATCAGGAAAGCGATTTCGTTGTGACACATATCAGGGAATATGGCTTGTTATGTGCAAAAGGTATGTTCTATGCAGCATTCTCGCCCGATGCGATTGCAGTTGCGGAGAACGAAAACATATTTGGCGAGGACGAAGGTATTCCTTTCATAGTGGAGATCAAGAGCAAATGCACCCCCGCAACAGTAATGAAAGAGACCGCATTGGCCAGGACCTACGGCACGTGTCCAACGATTTATGTTGTTATGACGGATCCTCCTACGAACGACGACTTTAAACGAATGATTCCTGAGCCCGAGTACAGGTGTCAATTGTTGCATGGCATTGCATGTGGCAATCTGCGACATGCTTTCTATGTGGTGGCATCATTGCACAAGATAATTCGTGTTGTTCATGTGAATGTTGATGAGCAGGTGGTTGAGCAATATCGATGTGCATTGCAAGAGGTACATGATCGTGAGCTTTCCTGGGTACTTCATGGTCGTTTACCGTGTTTGGGAGGAATGAAGCTGAGGCATGCAGTTGACGAGTACACTGTTCAAAATACGTTGGAACTATGGAGAGCAATCTATAATCTTGTGAAGACCCGGGGCAGACCGTTGCCAGCAGGACGCATGTTGATTCCGACCATTGTAAAACGTAAAACGTGAACTAATTATTTGGGTTGTCACCATATAACGGCCGGCAGGCCGCACTTGTGTACCCATTTCCAGCGGTCGCCCGCGAGAAAATATTGTTAACCTAAACCCTAACCACTCCGAAAAAAAATTTGTGATCAGTGTCTGTGCCGTACCGTCTTTCGTTAATTCAGCTGATGATTGCTTCGCCTTGCGTAGCCACCGACGCCTTGTAGCGGGAGTACCAGCCAAGATCTTAGACAGAGGTCTACGACAGTAATGTTGGTCACCTGTGCGAAGAAGATGCGGCCGACTATGATAATACGTAATCTCCGCTGCTTCAGTAGATCGAATGTTAACCAGAGTCACGTCATGCTGGGAATGCAGTACCTCATTCCGCGATAACCAGAGCCGTCGAGTATGTGCACTCAAAGCAGTAATTATCTGCTTCATGCGCATCGCTCCTCGTCGTGCATCCCGAGTCTTGCGATGCATATCGTATTGTGCCAGTATTCCCCAGTGCTTCGCAAAGTACCCTTTCATAGAGCTTTCCCAGCCTATTTGTGTTTGGGCCTCCAGCGCCGCGGGTAATAGATCGTGGAAATGGGATGAGAACTGTGATATCGGCGGAGAATATGGAGTATCCGCTTGTTGAAAGTGACAAAAACCATCCGCCAAAAGATAACGTACCGGGTGAACATCAGCAGTCAATATATCAGACCGTAACTGGTCAATGCTCGACAAAAAGGATGGATTATCTCGGCATCGGAGGAAATGTTGAGGCGTTTCATCCGCTGTTTTACAGCAGGGACAAAGTTTCAATGACATATCTTTCACTGGGGCCTCTCGAAATCGTCGTTCGCCAAGGGGTAATTGGTCATGCACGAATTTGAAATGCTGTCCTCGATGATTTGGTCGGAGTCGTTTGAAATGTTGCCCAAAGGTGTGAAAATCAATCATATCCCAGGTACCGTTATTCCACCGATGGCGTTGTTGAACATATTGACGGAGGTGATATCCATTAACATGGAAACGAATGCATTCATCGTATTGACTGGTGACAGGAGTGCCATTTATATAGAGCGAGATCTGTTGATCCGGCCGATGGTCGACAGATGCAATGGCCCGAAGCCTGCCATGTTGACGGTATCTTGTTGCCAAAAAGTCGGCGTCGATATTAAGGCGTGCAGACACAGGGAGCCTATCGTAGGCCATGGAGTTATCTTGATGCGCACGAACCCAGTAAGGTGTGAACGGTCTCTTGAGTTTCCGTCGACAAGTTGAAATAATGGACAGAAGATCAGAGTCCGGGGGCATGCGACAAGGGCGAGATCCACGACAGAATTTATAAAACCGGCTGATTGCGGATTGACTATCCGTGTACCACCGAAACGAACATCGATGGCGAATGCCCCAGAATTCAGATAGAGATGATAGGAAGAGAAGCGACGAAGCGCAGCCGCCAAGCTCGCTGCGTGTTGATGATGTTGTATCAAAGGGACCGTCAACAGGGCCAGAGCATTGATAGAGAATCTCTTTTCCTGTACTTAGAATCCATCCATGAGTCGCCGCATTATCTCCAAGTCCGCCGTCTGAAGCTAAGTGTAGACGTGATTTCGATCGAAAAGCCCTCCATATTTGTACATCAGAGGCAATTTGTTCCAACCCATCAAGAAGTCGGCGCTCCGTCCGCGAGAGATATGTGGACAGATATTCCGAGTAGTCGGACAACTGATTTATTGATGGGGGAGGCGGTGGTGGACGGGGTGGGGTAGAAACCGGAGCAATTTTCCAATAAGGAATATAGCGTAGATATGACGACGTGAGGAAACGTTTCCACAGACGGATCTGGGCTTTGGTTGGTTGGGATTGGCGAGGCCATGTTGATGATAGAACGAAATGTACTGGTCGTTTGGCGTCCAGATAACATGAAAGAATGCGGTTTGTTCGCTCAGGATCAGCAAGATCTGCCAACGTAGACACCTGTAACCATATCCGTACCAAGTTCAGATCTCGTTGCTGACTTGCGCTGTATCGCTTGAGGTGGACGGCGTTCATTATATACTCGTCTGTTGGTCCTTGAAGAATATCCTTATGGATATCGGATACAATAATGGACATATTATTGTTTGCCAAGAATTGTCGGATTGACAGGATCCACGACGGCGTCAGATATGGAATATACTCCTTTGGCTCTTCAAGCAGGTGAAAACCAACCCCAGCCTCACGTTGCGAGTATTGAAGATTTAGACGTATCAGGTTTCCCGCTTCGGAATCACTGTACAGGGAGTTGCGAAGGAATTTGAGTGCCTCTATGCCAACTTCCGTACGTAAATCGTAAAGTCCAAGGCCTCCCATTTCTATGGGTCCATGTCGTAGAGATGTTGGAATCGTACTGCTAATGTGAAATTTTTGAAGAATAGATCTCATCACGTTCGTCTGAACAAAAGCGAGAGATTCTTCATCAGCCGCTATTGCAGCTAAACTATACCTCATAGACGGAATGTAGATCGACCGATGGAAAATTTCCACGTCCACCGCCTTTAACCTTGGGGACAGAATACGCCGAGAAAATTCATCAGCTTTTTTCTTCAGCACCTGCAAGTGATCAGAGAAATCGCCCATCGGGTTTAAATATACTCCTAGCATACGAGTCGAGTGTTCGGGACTGTGTCGTGTTATTGTGAGCGGTGTTGATGCTTCTCCCTGAGTGAGAATTACCTTAGGGTCCGCCGGATTAACTTTTTGAAGTATTGGTCGGCCATTCTTCCATTCCCACCGAAGGATATACCATGAACATTTAGCGAGATTTAGTTTGCCGCCGGAAATCGATAGCAATTTCTCCCACGTCTGAGCCATCTCTTGAAGACGAGATATGAGTATAGCATAACTTGTATCATCACTCGAGGTAAATCCAACCGATGTATCATCAACAAACGCATCAGATGACCTAGAATGCATTCGAGCCCCATAGATAGGAACAAAGTTCATTCGATGAGGAATCAATTTATCAAAAGTGTGGAGAAGAAGAACAACAAGTGTCAGCCATACCGCGGGGGATGCACCACTGCCTTGACCAGTACCAAATAACGGTGCAAATGCTGTCCCATGATAATTGTCTTCAGAAATACCATACATAGTCTTCACAGTGTATTGCATGAACTGAAGTGCCTCTGCATGTAGGCGAATAGCGTTTCTTGGCATGCCACACCGGCGAGCCGCAAGCATTCCAAGAGCCACGATAATTCGGTCATAACATGCCGACGCATCGTTATCGAAGCGTGCCAAATCATGTTTTAGAATCCGACATAAATCAGATGTGAGCTGAGTAAGCATTATCGGATCCATAGCCGTCCGTCCGGGAACTGAGCCATGTTGAGAATCATGTAGGAGATTTAGAGAAACCGCCTGCCGTACAAGCCGATGTCCCCATTGCAGTTTAAGAAAGAAGTTGTAGTCCGCTTCAAAGAGGTGAACAATCCTGAGCCGGTGAATGTAGGGCTTACCCGTGTCTTTCTCGATCATGACGTTTGTAGCATTACACCACCGGGGAATAGCGATGCCCCTAGATACCACAATATTCATGAATTGAGCAAAGCATTTGAGGAGAATAGGGTGTTGGATTATGGCCTTATAATGACCAAGGTGGCGTCCTGACGGCGAAGTAGATGTGTTTTCTTTCCATCCCTTAAAACCATTGATAACATCTGCTTCCGAGATCTCGATGGGAATTTCCCCATGATTACGGACATGATCTGGAATAGCAAAAGAAGCTAAAAATTCTCTGAGATAGTTGTTGCTACCACACCATGTGTCGGGAACAATGCCTTCGAGTAACTTTTCTGAGGCAGGAGAAAGACTGGAAAAAGTCAGTGCATCATGAATAACACCATGACCACACGGCGAGGTAGCAGCAGCCCGGAAAGAGTCTCGATTGTACAGTAGAAGATGACGATCTATATCTTCTTTGGTTACAACCGTTGTCCACAATATATCGTCGGTCGATGTATCCTGAGTAATCCGATACGACGACAAGTGTTCCGAATCCAGAGATGTGTGAGACGGTATCGAAATTTTTGAAATCCCTGACTGCTCGGTCGGGCGGACCACTTGTCGAATATTCCCAAAAACGTGGCGTATACTCTCGCCGGATAGCGTCTTCTGGACAATGTGTGCCTTTCGACGGGAATCTGCTTGAGTAGATGGGTCGTTATCGTCATTATATGAGTCCAGTAGATCTTGATACGTACGTAGCCGAAGAGGAACGGATTGTTTTTGAAGTGAACGAAAAACTCGATTCGCACGATTGAGCTGTGAGCGAATCTGCTCGATCGACAAACTTTGACCCAGAAATGGTAGAATAAAATTCGGATCAGAGTTCTTTACCTTCTGTTGCCAACGACGAAAGGAGGAAGTATAGTCCCCCTCCTGGAGTTTTTCACGAAGACGCAGAAGCCAATAACGTCGTAGTATAGCAGAATTCCTGAGTGTAGGTGACCAAGCGCACTTGTGACTGGGACGTCGAAGGATACGCTCACTAAGTTCCATGGCCCGGCCTTGGTCGTTATCCCATTTGATTAATTCCGAACGTAGCGACTCTCTATCCATGGAATCCTTCAGCTCATATAACTTTTTGATACGCTCTGTCATTCGGTGTTGGGAATAATAAGCAAGCATCGATTTGATATATAGTTGTACTCTTTCGGGATTACCTGTGTAGAGGTCTCGAGACAACGGAGGATTGATGGCCTGCCAAGGTGGTGAGGCTATGAAATCGGCAGATAAGTCAACGTATAGACTTCTATGATCAGATTGTGGACCTTCAGTATAGGCAAGAGACCCACTTCGGATAACAAACCGACGAGCTTCATCACATCCAAAGATGAAGTCAATACGACGATTCGCTGAGCCAATAAACGTGGACGGAGGCGGATCATTGGAATGCAAGTCGTGAAGTCCGCACCTCGCGAGGAACTGTAGAAGATGAGGATCATCCAGCGTGGAATTTGCGTCAATCATGAGTATCGTGCAATATACAGCTTCTTGTAGGTCAACAATCGTTTGCTGGAGATCTGTGAAGAACAGTCGTCTTGGGTTTGGTGAACAATGCTGTTGTTCCCGAAAAAATTCGTATTCTCGGAGAAAAGAGCTGCCAAGCGGAGAGGTCGTTGGTGAGCCGGAGCAAACTCGATATGCGGTGATAATCGACAGTTTTCTGTCATCAGGACCTGTGATCTTTACTCCGCTCCAACGACCCAATCCAGTTTTGTCAAGAATGTCCGGACCGCCAGCCCGAGAAACGAGAGAGCCAATGATGCTTGTAAGATTTCCTCCTGCTTGAAATTTTTCGGTCTGAAGACATTTATCGATGGCAGGAGAAATTGATCCAAAGACGGTTTTGCTCTGACGAGTATAGCGTCGAAGGGTTGAACGATAGTCGGACGACAGATGGTAGTGAGACCAGCATGTGTTAGTTTCAGACAAGCCCATGATATCCACATCGAGTCCCTGGATACATTGGAAGTAATAATTATAGTCTTCTTTTGTCAAAGTATGCGTGAGCCCTTTGACATTTTGAAAAAAGATGCGTATAGAACCTGTAGCTTTCTGGATCACCGGGTCCCCGTATGAAACGGAGGGTGCTGGATCGATACTGTTCAAACGAGACTGACGTCCTGGTCGCGTAGAAGGAATTAACAATAAACCTGACACGGGAACATGGGGAATAGAAGGATCAATGGGCTGCCGACGGGAAACTTTGGTTCTTGGCATTTTACGATGGTGTTCCCCGACCAGGAGAGGAGGGTGCATTTTTGTCCTGCTCTCTTTGAGTTGGTGGACTTGCTGTGTATTGACTCTCGGGGTCAGGATTATTGTTGGTATTACTGGTTGAAGTTGTGTTGCTCGGATTGGCATGAGCAATTTCCTCCAATTGTCGCATGGCGAGGTCTAAAGAATCAAAGGATTCTTGCGGGCTGATGTTTTGAGTCATCGGTAGGGAAGAGTGGGCGGCCTCCATGGCCAAGGCAAGATGTCGACGGACGGATTCTTTGGATTCTTTCTTCTCCGCAGATTTTTGGCGTTTGTGTTCTGGTGATGGAAGTACACTGAATGATTCTGAAGACATCGAGGATCTAGACGAGCTTGATTGAGATTGGGAGCCACCTAGTACCGCAGCATCGTCATCTGAGTGATGACAATTAAGGGGGCCGGTGTCCATCAGTGAGCCGCTGGGATTGGTCGATGTATCCCGACTGCCCTCAACCGTAGTCTGGCTAGGGTTACCACTGTGTGATAGTAGCACTTTGTTGACGACGGACATAAGTTTCTCAAGGCTGGTCTTCATGTTATCCATGTTGTTGTTGGAGGACTCAATATGGTCTTTAAGTGTTCCGACCATTCGATTCTCAAACAAGTTCAATCGTTGTCCAAAATCAGTTTTTACGTCATCCATTTTGGAATCTATATCATCAATGCGATGGAGTTGCCTTTCGATGTGAGAAATCCGCTCCGAGTTTTTCGCATCTTTCTTGTCGTTAGTTTTCTTGTGCCGCTGAATTGCGGCGTCAAGTTCACGAAATTTCGCCGAACTGGTTGACATACGCCCGTCGCTCATTTTTGAAGGGACTGACACAGTGGAGCCAGCTGTTGAAGTATCATCAGACTGGTCAGAGAGCTCAGAAGTGTGGCGTCGTTGGCTGTATTGTTGACGTAGGGACTCCGCAGGTGTGAGAGGTCTCGTGATTTGGCTGGCACAAGAGTCGGTCATTCGAGAATCAGGGGTTGTTGCGGAAGAGTTCTCCAAATTTGAATCTCTTGACGGCAATGTGGAGGAAGACGAATGAGTCTCTGACAGACGTTTGATGAATTCCAGGTTGGCGATCACCCTGTTACTCATATGGATGCAGGGCGGTGGACCGATGCTTTCACGAAATTGGGCTTCACGTTGTGTGAACGGATAAAGACTTTTGCGATATTCTTCCAGAGCCATGGTGGCTGCTTCAGTAAATTTCGGGGTGAAGAGTAGATATGACAGTTGATCGAGGCCTCCATTAACCACATCGCATTGAGCAGATGTTTTGCCATCAATATCTTTGATGCTCCTGGCCCATTCACGGGTAGTACGTTCAATAAAGCTGCCGTCGAGTTGATACTCTTTTCGGGGTCTATCCAAATTGGACAGTAGGGGAGATAAGGGTAACCAACGAAGAGACTTTACGTGGGAGTCATGAGTTTGGAAGAGAGCCGTTGCATCCTCAGTGGACATTTGAGAGAAGGCAAAGCGAGGAATGTAGAGCGCTGAGCCATCACCAGTGAGAATGTTGGCTAAAGCTTCGCTCAGAGAGTGAACAGTCTTGTTACCGCACTGTACCGCCAAATGGGGAATTTGTTGGTCCAGAGGTGTTCGTTTGTGTAGGAGAATGTCAAACGGCGCAGTTGTTGGAGGAAGCAGAAGGCGGAGACTTTGCAGATAGCGTAGACGATGAGTCGTCATTGGAGCTTTTAGCAAAATGTAGCCGGCCACAACCAATTTTCCACTGACACTGGTGCAGTTTGAGAACGAAACGGTTACATCGTGCTTGGTTAGCTTCTCCTTCGTGGACTCAAGATTTCGCCATTTGCTGGGGGTGTTGTTTGTAAATCCAAAGCGGAGAGGAATCACAAGCATAGATTGGGATGGAATAATACTGATGGATGGACAGATATACTGACGAACTTCATCCGGTGTCATTTTTGAAATGCAGTTATGCTCGTCCGTTCCAGCATGTTGCCACTTATAAATAAGACCATCATCATCATGGAACAGGTCGTTTAGTAGATGATAGATTTCATCCTTCAACTCCTTGTTTTGACGAGAAAGTCTGGTGATATCCAACGAGGTTTTCCAGCGAAGAGTGACACGATATGTTCCATCACATACTGGAACGTTTAAAGTCGGGATCAAAACGGACTGCTTCCCATCTGAAGCTGCCGAGTAGTTGTCATGGTGCGCCGAACGTTTCTGACCTCTAGATTCAGTCGTTGCACTTGCTTTGGAAATGTCTTCTTCAGCAATAGTACCAGGTTTGGATCGGGTTCCGAGAAGTGAAGCTGCCTTGACGTACGGCTTTATAATGGTAGAATTTTTTGTTCTCTGCAATTTGGTTGACTTTGATGTAACTTCTGACCAGGGATTCGAGAGAGATTGAGTTCTAGAGAACTCTTTCCAGGTGGTTTTCTCGGTGTCCAAAAAGAAAAGCGGAGTCTGCATGCTTTGCCAAGTATGGTTGAGACCTGTTCGCAGCCCAAGCTTGAAGTTTTGGAGGAATATCAATTTTGTGGTCAAGGTGATAAGCGTACTGAAACCAAATAAGACAATGCATCTTAAGAGGATCAATAGTTCCCTCTTCCATAATTGAATCGAAAGTGAATCCATCAACGGCGTAACGTCCAAGAGTAACATAACGGTGCCACAAAGTAGCAGTCGTAGATTTACGGTATTCTTGTTCAGCCATTGCGCGTATGTTGGAATCCGGCGTTGTTTCAGGTAGATGAGACACATAAACTGGAGGATCTATCCAGTTAGAGATATCAAAGTCGAAGATGGGATCATCAGAAGGATCAGGAGGGGGCTTGAGGGGTAAATCGACGGGAGCCGACTCATCGGTCATGGTGATTTTCGACGAAAACACCACGTAGAGGGGTACTAGAAAACGGACAACGGACAGAACGTAGTTACGAGAACTTAGACTGAAAAAAAGTGTATTTCCGACCATTGTAGCAATGTGGAATCGAAGCAAAGGTCCTGTTGATGTGTTCTCTCGCGGTACATGAAGAACTGCCATGCTCGGCATGCACAGCTCTCACCATTGGCACACATATGGCTTCGTCTTCTGATGTCTCGAGTTTATAATGCATATCAGAGCTACATTCTCAGTCGCTCTGTTGCATTCCTGCTAAGTGATGGGTGCAATTCGTATGCTGCATTCCAGGCACACCGAAAGCTGTATGGGTCTTTTTCAAAGTTCTGCAGTTCTCTTGCTAAAGACCTAACACTCGAGGTTTCAGGTGATGACAGCAGCGACAGTGAAGGAGGAGATGATGGTGGTATCAGCATCCAGCAGACGGGAGAAGGAAGTGTTCTGAACACAAGCGGAAGGTCTTTTACATACAACAAGCGCGAGCTGTACTTCACAAGTCGCGAGATGATTCAAGACGATTGGACCAGTCATTGCCACATGTTCTATGCAAAGTGGAATCGAAACCAACAAGCTGTGTCTGGTGCTGCAGAAAGAGGCATGATCAACCAGATCCGAGCACTGCAGGCATGGTCGTAGCGAAGTTCATGTGTCCTGTGTGCATGGTCAGCCTTTAATAGTGTCAAGCGTTTCAACGGCATGAGCTGCCATGAGTTATTTCATACAAGCAGATCATTGGTAGACTATTGCACAGCCGAGATGGATGCTGTGGTTCACGTCATCCCGCATCGAAACAAACCACCACCTCCGAATCGAGGTTCAGTGAATCCAGATGATTCTTCTCAGGAAAGCGAGGAGCCACCTGCTCCTCGCGGAGTTCGATCTCGGTTACTCCTGTGGTAACACGAAGACTTCGGAGATCGCTGAGACCAAGGAGAGCTCAATACAGCGGTTTTAAGACTGAACATCATTGTGTCAATCGGAGTCTCCTCGTGTTAATTTTTCAATAGTCGTATTTTTTTTTGTCGCATGCTAGCTTTTTTCATGCGACAAACTCGTGCGAACTCCGAAAAAAAATTGATGAAGTTTGCAATGTTGTAACTTTGCGAGCATCATGATTAGGAAGTTATCCTCACAGATGTAGGAAGAAGGTTAAAAGCATTACAGATCGCACTTTTCAGAATCAAATGGTTGTGGGTTGTTCCTCCGTTATTGGGTTTCAACATTTTGTCGTCTTTTTTGTCGCACGGAATTTTCGCACTGGGGTTAAATACAGACTTGGAAGGAACCACATGAGACGCATCCCATCGCTTAAATTGTCGCACGCAATTCATGAGGCTCACTGCTCCACTAACCGGAAACAGCAGTGAGTCGTCCCTCCAGCTAGGCGCAACAAATATATTTCCGTAGCTTCTGAGGTATGAACAAACCACACAATTGAACTCCTTGAGTCAGCAGCAGATAGCAAGAACCAGACAAGTAACTAATCACCGATGCCGATGCTTGTAAATTGTTGGATGTGTTTTGCCATAAAGTACTACTACTTGTGTCATATCTGTTGTGCTGGGTTCATCCGTTCATCGTCGCCTTCGGCGTATAGCAAGCAGCGATTGGCTTTGAACGGCAGAGGTGGAAAAACCTATTTGCTTCAAACTCCTCTGGCACCAGAGATGGAGCAGCATCACACTCGACTGAGCCAATCTCTGCCAATAGAATGTTCACTTTGACCACTTGGAATTCCACGGATTGCACATTTGGTGTGCACCCATTGGACAATGACTGCTAAGAATTTCTGCAGGACAGAAGCACGCCTCTTTGCTTGTGCCAGGAATGCGGAACACACTATTACACACACGTCGGGATCACTGATCTGATCAACGACTTCTTGCACACGGCTTTTTTCAGGGTCGACATCCTTCGTCCATGCGATAAAAGAGTTCTTTTGTGAAAAAGTCCTTCTGAACAAAGTGCACATGAACTTGCATTGGCTCTATGACAACGAAGCAGAAGTAGTAACAAGAGGAAGAACAGAGGAGGCAATCGCTGGCTCATCATGGTCAGTTCATCGTTCTCGGCTTCGTGTCAAAGTGCTATCGGTCACACACGCTGTGTTGCTTCCCATACAATTCCAAACGTAAAGCGCACACTTTATACCAGAAGCTACAGGTACAACTACTGAGATTTCCTTCGTGGAAATTCCTTCAACCGTGTGCAGTTTGCACTCGAACCGCCCGCATTGGAGCTACCGGTAGTACGGTAGGATCCCCAGGATTCCTATTGCCCTGTCAACATGACTTTTCTCGGCGAATCAAAATCTGGAAGTCACCACCAGGGAAAGTCCGGTAATATCCGTCGAACAACATCTGCTTGATATTCTTTGTTTGTATAAATCTATGTTTAGAGAGAATTACCGAACCTTTCAGAAGCGAACTCCGACTAGTAGTATCATTGAATACATTTATTTAGTACTCATCATACATACTTTTTACTTGGAGGCCTGGAGTACTGAACACTACTCCAAAAAGCCGTCGAGAGTGTCGCGTGTCGCTTGTTGCAAATACTGTACGACATTCCAGCAAGTGTACGCAAAAGGACTTCCTGGGACACGACTTGGCATTTGTCTTTGCTGGCATCAAAAGTGCTACCGTGTCGAGCACTTTGAAGTGACTAGTCTTGTGTTTTTATTACTATTTTCCTAAGTGTTTGAGTGCCGGATAATTGTGCCTATTCTGGATTTTCTAGGAAGTGGCGAGAATTCTTGATTAAAGAAATGCGCTTTGATAGGGCGTTCGGGACTCCTTTTTCCTTAATTACATTCGTCTATGGCCGCCCTATCAGATCTGTTTAAAAAAGTATATTTGTCTATGCGGTCATTGGCTCATGTGATGTCTCGTCCGGTCGCGGAGCAGAAGTCAAGTTTCTACTCCCGTACCTGCTGTACATCCGGCAACTACGACTTATCCTGAACATTTAACATATATGGGAGGGGGAGCCTTTTGACGCGTCCCACGATCCCGGACTATCGGACACCACGAGTACACATCACGACTAGCTTAACTAAAACGTGAATTATCCATTTATTATCTACATGCAATCTGACATTTTCCGATTACAGCACACAGCGAGGAACAAGTCAGGCACTCATTCAGAAATTGAGTCCATACTTTTCGCCAGTACCAACGGAAGTTGATCAGCAGTTGGTAAAAAATGATGCCCAACAATACCCACCCGTCGTTGCCACTTCGCTTGAAACTTAGCAGTAATCTGAATGCAGCTGCGCAGGCTCACAGTCCTTTCTGTAAGATACAATTAGGAGACGACGAATCTGACACCGGGGACACGGCACGCATGTCTGGTGCCAAGAACGCCACAATCGGCTATAATGACTACTCGTCTGTCAAAGCGCCCGAAGTGAACGATGCAGCAGTATTTTCGCCACAAAGTGTCTCTGCGAAGGAGCCAACCTTCCCTGTCAAATTGCATATGATCCTTGCGAACCCTGAGTTCCAAGACATCATTGCATGGCTTCCACACGGTCGTAGCTGGAGAATTATTCAGCAAAAAGCGTTTGAAGAGCGTGTTCTTCCACTATACTTTCGCCACGGACGATATTCGTCGTTTGCTCGTCAAGTGAATGGTTGGGGATTCCGACGAGTCACACACGGTTCTGACTATAATTCATACTATCATGAGGTGCGTTGTCGTTCCGTTTTGGTTTCTGGTCGCTTAACGCGCAATTCTGATTCGTTCCTTTCCCTTCGCAGATGTTCCTTATCCGCATGCCTCACCTTTGCGAAAAAATGAGAAGACTCACAAGCAAAGATGCAGTCTCACGAAAGAAGGACGATGATGGCTTGGCTCCTAATTTTTATGAGCTAAGCCGTAAGAATCCACTCCCAGCGGAGGAAAACAAGTCCGTTGCAACCGAATCCTTCAAGCCGACCCATAATGTCGCTGATCTCTTGGAAATGGAGAGCTTTCTTGCTGATCGTCGTCGAGCGATTGGCCTCGCCAGTCTCTTTATGGATTCAGGCGCCGGTGCTGTTGGTGGCGGTGGCTTCTCGATGCACCAAGGAAACCGACTAGGTGGTGGCTGGCACAATGGTTTTAATAACCTTCAAAACTTCCAGAATGTTAATGCTGGATTGCTGTATGGGAACTTGCTCCCGAGCTCACTTTCCGCGATGAGTGATCACATGAGACGCCTGCAAGTTCTGAATTCTGGCTCGAACAGTCAAGAACTTGCCAAGCTCATGTCTCCCGCAAGTAGGAACTCCGCATTTTCGGAAGGTTCGAATTTCAATTTTCCTTGAATTTAGCCATGTTTTAATTGTATACCAGGGTAGCCGGCGTTCTTAGTTCTTAATCGATGTACAGCTGTACCCCAGATTGTATGATACGTCACTCCCATTCCTACTGCAGGTGTGTTCCGGATAGTAGTAGAACGCCGCAACTTATACCATGAGAAACTTCAAGTCGTATTTAAGGTCAATGCATCAGTTGTTATCGTGAGGATGATACCAGGTACTCTATCGAACCATGTATGTCATATGTCATACCATGAACGTAGTACGCCATGGAACGCACGTGATTTCAAGTCGATTCATCATCAAATCTGCCCTTCTTTTCAGAGTCTACGTCACATTGTCGAACATGCGTTTATGTGTTGTCCACGTGCCCATTACATAGAACTTCATGTGTCATATCGCCGCGAACCTATTGCCAGTATCAATTGCACATGTACGAAAGCGCTTCAGAAACCGGAATCCGGAAAGGGTGCACGATTACTCCGTACGAACTCAAACCTCATCGAAAGGAGCCCGGAGAACCGGTTCGTACAGTACCAGGTACGGTACACTGTATACACTGGAGTCAGGAGCACCAGTACCACGATACTAGCTACTATCTCTATCTCGCGAGCTGTTACTGAGATCTGGAAATATCTGCACCATCTGCTGTTTCTTGTCACGAAATGAGCATTTGATGGTGTTTAATCCCAAAAAACTATCCACCATCTCAGCATCAAGCAGCATTGTTGCACTGGACAACCACCATACCATACCATCTCCCCAGCACGACAACAATGATTGCGTAATTGTTGCTCCCGAAGAAAGAACAGCATGAGACAAGACTTCAAATGTCAGGAATTCTACTCAATGTGGCACTGCAACATTAATGATTCCATATTCATTAGGAACAAATTGAGTTAATCATCATCAAATGCCAACAAAACTATAGTACTCAGGTAGATTTGGACACTTCACGAGACGAGCATCAAATACAACACATTGATTATACAGAAAACATCCTAGCTAGAACAACACAGCTGCACTCAAGTCCAAATCAATGTAAAACATGTATACATGTATAAAAATAGTTTAAACGGTTATCACTGTCCCCTGCTGATAGGACATAGTGCATACCCAAATCTGGCGGGTTATTTTGAAGCAAAGCGGCTAGTAGTGGTGGCCTGCATTGTTTATGTCTTCCTTGCAAAAAATGCCATCATTGTCTTAATGGTCCCCTTTGTTGAGATAATCCAGGAGATTTGTTGGTCTTGATTATCCATCATCAAAGTGCAGCTCTGCTGCCATCCAGAATAGATCTCGTCTGCTCACAACATTTCTATCGGCAAACCGCACCAGCAGCAGCAGATGTGGCCGATATTGAGTTGCCAAGTGGTCTGCCATGATGTTGAATTTGCTTAGCTGATGATGAGACGTTCTCCTCATCTGCATTGTCATCATGATGGGCTTTGATTAAGGTGAAAACCAATCTTTTCTCCCAATTCTCTTCTATACATTCCGGTGATTTAGAGAATGTCGGGATCAGGAGGCTGACGTCCACGCTTGAGATGCCGTCTCCCCATTTTAAGCATTTGTTGAGGACACGAGAAATGGCCGTGCTGCGGCCAATCAGCCAGCAAAAGCAACACCTGTATTTGATTTTCTACGCCTAAGACACCAGAACTATTGTCAGATGCAAAAATCCATATTCCCAACAAAGCTTGCTTGATGAAACAATAACTCAATATCCATCCTCAACCGGACCCAAGCATTGAAGGACCACCTGAGGATTTTGTGCAATGACCCATCAAAAAGATCCTGGAGACCTTCATCTGAGGCAATTTGATGAAGCAGAGCAACCAGTGGAGTGCTGAGAATCCATCAATGTTCCGTTGCATGTTCATCTGATGATGGACTCCCCATGGTTGGATTGTTACCATAGACGTCTTTGGAATGAACTTGGGAAAAGTTGCCTTGGCCAGTCACAAGCCATTTCCTGCCACTCCGGCGAACGATTCGGGAAGGTTGCCTTAGCCATAGTATGCTTCTGCAAGGGAGTACTAGAGGACTGGAAATAGATTCTAACACGATTACGATCCCATGGTTGCATTGGTGTCTAGTACCAACGCAAACGTTCTGGTTGCATAATTTGATGGACGAGAGCAGTACAAAAGAAATAAAATATGCACTGCATCACAAAGAGATTAAATGTTGTACATATCTATTTTACTATTAAGATACATTTTCGGTGTCCATACTACACTAAAAGAATGTGATGTCCGGGGCAGGCTTGGTGTAATCTGCTTTTCCCCTAAGCTTTTGTACATGGGGATGACATTCGAAGGCATTGACAGATGTCTCACTGGTGGAATCAATATTACATTGAAAACAATATGCAAAACCTCGTAAGAGGCTGAACATTTGTCCACTTGAAATATGTGCATTTATGAAAAGAGAAGATGTGCCTTACAAACCCATCTGTTGTGAGGTGCGAAAGAGATGGCGTAATGTTCAGACTGTATAACAGAACAAAAACAAAGTCACGACATTGCAAGAAATGTCTTTTTGGGGGGTTTGCATCAGTCCGTCGCACCAAAAATCGCGAGGAGACACAATGATCTTTGCTTTGCTTACTAGTGGTGCTGACGTCCCTAACTCATTGTCCAAGAAACTCATTGAGTTATCACTGGGGGTGTAACTTGAGATTGAACTTTCTGTCATGGTTTCTCTTCCTGAGAAGAATTTCCTAAATTGAGTGTACCTCAATACTAAGGTGATGGCTGGTTTCAATGAGTGACAACATGCATAACAGCATCATCCATTTTGGCTCTGCTAGTATACTTGACCAACAATTATCATGCTTGTAGTATGAAACAATTCATGGCACCAGCTCCTCATATTGGAATCTTCGACACAACAAAGGCGGCTGGTGACCAGCCTTGTTGAAATATGATGATATCTGGCTGCAGCAGTGCTCCGGATCTGTTTGGTCATGCCTCATTCTGCAGCACCAGACACAGCTTTGTTGAATTGTCCTCATGCAGCTCTTTCAAAGCAAGTCAATAATGCATAACTGCCAGTCTATGATCCAGTTTCTCATGGACAAGTTGAATTATAAAGTAGACCAGCAGTGATGCAACCACATAGAAAACATGTCGTAGACCAGCACCACATAACCAAGAATATCATGCAACATTTTACACCTGTACTCAAGCTAGGGAACCAGTTGTTTGCCTTCATCCTTGCCAGCATCCATCAAGTGCACACAACTAAACTTGCCAAACTCATGGTGCTGTATCTCATGGCTTATGCAATCTCTTTCATGATTTGTCACAGTGCTGGTGCATTTACTTAAGAATAAGACAAGAGTGGGTTCTTCCTTGTCATGACTGCTCATGAGAATTCATTCTTGTTCGCTGCAGCACCAACATAAAACATACCATTCTCCCTCACATATGAATATGCAACGATTACATACTAATTTTCATCTCGTTAAGGAAATTGTGTACTACGTCAACGTGCTGATGTAGTTCGGTCGGTAATTAGGTTTGTCATCTTCTTCCCAACCGTGAAACACAGATTGTTTTACCAACGTCGCAGTTCATCCGTTTGGTGTTCTGGGCTTTGACGCTTTGTATCATGGTTGGCATACGTGTTATAAATGTCCTTCGACAGTCTGGATGAAATAATGGAGATAGCAATTTCATGTCAATCTATTTTCCAGACATGATGAGCGTTACAGTTGTAACTTTGTTAATGGACACTATTTTGACATTATCATAATGTGTTGTGTTGTTGCATTATGGAGGAAGGACATCAGATGGTGGTAATCATCATCCCTTTGCACATTGCGGTTGATGAATAAAGGGCAACATTGGCCACTTCTCCAAAAGTGGTTCCACCAATATTGGGCACTCCCTATTCGGCTATTCAGATTCACTTCTTATGAAAGCACTCTGTTGATCAGCAGTGTTGTGGTTCTTCCAGTTACAGACAAAGATCTCACACAAAATGTCTTTAAGATGTGCAACCAAAAGCCCCAGCAATGTGTGTCTTGTACTGTAAATGCAATTTGACATGACTTTTTGGGACTGAGTTTGATCGAGAATTTTAACCCAAGAAGCTTACTACTAGATGTTGTACACTGCACAACTTGTAAGATATTGTGCAACAGTTCCCCTCCACCAGCAGTTCCGGAGAAACCCAGCAGATGCGTTTAGCTCCCACCAGCATAGGGCAAGAGCACTGCTTCCAGAGGTTGATGCTGGTTGAATCACCATTCTGCCAGTCAGCTGCGCAAATTTATCTGCCTTCAACAATTGTGTTGCTTTGTCATCTCTCAGTTCTGGATCTGCTGTGTCGCATCCTTGCTTGTCATTGGACAGTAACCAGTGTAAACAAATTTCCCGGTCCATATCACCTGTCATCAGCAAGTTGACTGCAACTGACCAATGCATATTGATGAGAACAAGCAGTCAAACCGCTTCTTAGTATAGTAGTCTTGTAAGGCAGCCTTATTTGGTACAGATGCACCCTTCTGTGGCTTCTGTGGAACAGGCAGCCAATTTGTTGGGACCAGGTGTTGGTCATTTGTGAAAGAGAATTATCACATTATCTTTGCTGTTCCCGAATGTGTACTAGGTCACACTAACACACTCCACTGGTTGGCTTCAAGCTTCACATCACCGTCTCCTTGATCTAAGAAGATGTATCCAATGATACACCTGATATACTCTCTGCAATTTCTTATGACAGTGTAATGCTGGCTGCAGCAGACTGCTTGCCAAGAATATATAAATCAGTGCCCACAGGCACAGCGGCTGCCTCGTCCATGCTGAATAAAGTCTCACACTTTGTGAAAAAATCCATTGCTACTGCTGTTTCTATGTTATGGTACTGCATTGGAGATGTCCAAGTTGATGATGATTCCTGTGTTGAAGTGCCAGACCTTGCTTGACAAAGAAGCCTTCAATATCTAGTATCAGAATCAAATGAGGTCCAAAGTACCTTGTCAAGCAGAGGGCGGAAGTGAGGATGTTCATCCACATCAAAATACAATATTGGCGAGACCCCCGCCAGTAAAAGAATGCAATCATCAATTCCATCGAAGTGGAGGCAAGTATCTTTGAAGAAGTCAGGACTGAATTGGCAGGTACCAGCCAAGTTCTAAGTGCTGACAAACTCCTGTGCTAGACATGCCCCAGCAAGTTAGCATCATCGATCCATGCGTCTAAGCAAGAATTGAGTACTAGAAGGAGCAACATTACTTATTCTCCTGACTCAACCACCAAAGGACAATTGGCACTAGTGTTGGGCCAAATCCAACAGAAGTCAATGTATCGAATCGATCTTGATGCTTGTTTTAAACTCTCTGATAATCTTCTGACCTGGACATCAAATACATCATTTCCTCATAATGATCAAAGTCACTATCATCGTCATGCATTGCAACCATTGCTGTTTGACATGATTGTGGAGATTTTGCTGAAGAAATCTTTCCTTGCTTGTTGATGTGATGGTTATTGCTGAGCACTTCATCCTAGTTCACATGCACCTCCTCTGTAGCTACTACTACTATGCAGGTCTTCAAACAATACCCATGCATCATAGCACCAGTATGCATGTAATAGCACCAATGCTGGTGTGTACAATGTACACTGCTCCACTTCAAGTATGAAGACTGAGTGCACAACTGGTCTTGTCTGGATGCATTCAAGGGGCAACAAGAAGTCAACTTCAATTGTTGTTGATCTTTATGAGCATCACTGAAAAATGTTGTGTCGCTCCAATGGTGCCAAGGGGCATGCAAGTTCAAGCACACCAACACTCACTAGCTACTTCTCCTTAGCTTACTGCTGCCAACCATCATGCTGAGCTTCTTGCCTGGCAACTCCTCCAAATGATGACAA
This sequence comes from Fragilaria crotonensis, assembly GCA_022925895.1. NCBI lineage: Eukaryota > Bacillariophyta > Fragilariophyceae > Fragilariales > Fragilariaceae > Fragilaria > Fragilaria crotonensis. The sequence continues at coordinate 58,651 of JAKSYS010000332.1, forward strand.
CAACACACCACCTTATTTGGCTCTCCGGCATTGTTTGCTGACAATGTCCCGTCTTGTAGTGTTCCTCCCTGGCAAAATGAGCTTGAAGCTGATCTTGAAGTGCAGCATGGATGACTGAATTGCTTTTCTCAAACAAAATGCGGCCCTGCTGTAATGTGCAAAATGAAAAAGAATTGATACACCAGGCAGGTGAGAAAGGAAAAGGATAGAAACAAAGGATAAAGTTTTATTCGCAGTGTTTGAGACTGCAAACAAGGGCTAACGACGAATTAGTTATCGCAGGAGCGTTTGTACTCTTTGGTAGAAATTTGTTTTACTAATTGTGAGATGTATAAAACATGCAGAAAATGAAATTGGAATGACTGAATGAGAGCTCTGAAGCTGCACTTTCCTTGTTCTCTGTTCTCTGGTTGTTCCTTGATTGTTCTTTTGTTAGTTCTTCAGAATCCCATGGTAGAATGGTTGGTTGAAAGATACTGAATCCCAGATGAATATAATGAAATATAAAGCATGTAAAATGTAGATTTGATGATGCACCAGTTTGTGTTCTCTTGTGATGTCGGCTGGCGATTGTGCTTCCCATTTATGTGTCCGCGGAACATCCGACAATGACCGAAGAACAATGACGCAAACACTTACGAGAACGCGAACGAAGCGTGACTCAATCGTGCGAAAGAGAACCGAACCGTGACTCACAGAAACTTTGGTTGACGAACGGACGGAAGGAGAGGTAGAGTATGATCCACGACGGTAGACGCCAATACTGTATCTTTTCTTTTACTCCTCACTCGCTTGACGAAGTCCTTCGATTACCAACCCATCAATTGCTTGCGCAACTTGGTGTGAGTCTCTTCATTGCAGATCTTGGTGAGGATATCTGCAAGCATGTCCTCAGTTGATACAGAATGAATAGAAATAGTGCCATCTTGAACCTTGTTCCTGAAATGATGGTATTTGGTGTTGATATGGCGCGTTCTGGGACGCATCTTCGGATTCTTGACGCTTGTAGCCAGCTCAATGGCGCCGCTGTTGTCTTCAAAAACCCGACAATGGAGCCTTGGTGTTGTCGCTGTCAATCCACATCCATGCTCTTGCATTTCTTGCACCAACTCCATCAATGGTAGCACTTCTCTTGTGGCTGTTGAAATTGCCAAATATTCACTCTCTGTTGTTGATAGAGCAATCTCAGACTGAAGCTTGGATGCCCATATGACTGGACATGAGGCATAAAGGATGACATAGCCAGTTCTTGACCTTGCTGTGTCTGGATCCCATCCTGCATTCTCTGGGTCCCAATCCCCTGTGAATGATGCATCCACATAGACATCAAAGCTTTGATTGCTGGGGGAATAGATCATGCCTTTGTCCCTTGAACCAACCAGGTACCTCCCCAACCACTTCAATGCCTTGCCATGTTGGAACCTTGGGTTGGACACAAACCTTGCTCCTTGGTGGACTGCACATGAGATGTCAAGCCTTGAACACTTCTCCAGATAGTTCATCTGACCAATGACACGGCGATAATTGAAGTGATCATCAAATGGTGGAGAATCCAGATGCCTGGTGAGAGTCTTGCTTGAAGCTCCTGTGGTTTTCTTGATTGCCACATTCTTCCCATCCAGTCTGAGCTCTTTGATGACATCATTGATGAGGTGAGGTTGAGAGAGGTTGAAGGTGGTCGCATTGACTCTGTCAATTTGAACTCCAAGAAAGTCTGAGATGTCTCCTTCCACTGTAAGGTTAAGGCCAACTGACTTCATCTCTTGGATAATGTCCTCCAACTCTTGTTCATCTGGTCCTGCCAGAATGGAATCATCCGTGTAGAGAACAAAAACTGACTTCCCTTTGTAGAAGAGGCATTCATCAATCTCACTTGGAATGAAACCAACCTCCTTGAGCTTGTCCACCAGATGCTGGTTCCACACTCTGCCAGCTTGCTTCTGACCAAAGAGATTCTTCTTCAGCTTGAGGACATAGTCCCCCTCCACCTCAAAGCCTTTTGGGACGGCCATGTAGAGTTCACACTCCACCTCTGCTTGGGTGTAGGCCAACACAAAATCGATTTGTTTGGTGTGCCATCCATGAATCAAGGTTGTGATGAGCACCATCCTGATGGCTGCCCATGATGCCACTGGTGAGAATGTTTCCCAGTAGTTGACACCTTCCTCTTGCTTGGATCCATCAATGTTGAGCCTTGCCTTCCACTTGTAAACTTCTCTTGTGGCAATTCTGCGCTTGCGCTTCATGGCCCACACTGCTGGAAGAATCTTGGTTCCTGGAGGGACTGATGACCTTGGGACCAACTCCCAAACTTCGTTTTCGGTGTGACTCTTGACCTCCTTCTCCATTGCCTTGATGAATTCGGCGCGATCTGGCTCCCTCATGGCCTCATGGTAGTACATCGTGTCGGGATCTGCGGAGGCGGCGAAAGCCAGCATGGGATGCTGCTCTCCCTCAATGTCCATCCACTCTTTGATAGCTTCAAAGGCCACATAATAAGGAAGCTTGTCCTCCAACTTGGCTTCAAAGTTGTGCCACACATCAAAGACCTTGGATCCTGCCTTGCTGGAAGGTTCATCAGAGACTTTTGTTGATGCAGCCCCTGGGATCTTGTTGAGCCTTGGGGACCTCCTGAATTGGACAGGAAGTTCTTCCCCTTGTTCTCCCTCAGAAACTGGAAGTGGTGTTTGAGATGCTTGAGCCTCTCCTCATTGACCGATTCTCCAGGTTCCAGATCAAATTCCATGAAGGGGACATCACGTTGCAAACCTTGAGCTTGAGCTGATTGCTTGATGCCTTGAAGCCTGGAAGGTGATGAGGCCTTGAATCCACAAAGCTTCTGCCATTCTGATGGAGGTGACAGGTTGCCCAGTGACTGCCTGACTGTCTCAAACTTGGGATCAAATGTGACATGAAACTGGGGAGAGACATGGCCAGTCTTGAGGTTGAGAACAAGAGCCACACTGCGGGCATGCTGCATGGATATGCCAGGTAGACTCCCATGCGAGCTCTGACCTCCCACTTGGGCAATTTCTGGCCAGATTGCATCTTGTTGTCGAGGACAAACACAGGACATCCAAAAGGTTGAAAATGATTCAGATTTGGAGTGACTTCAGACCTTGCAAACAACTCAAAGGGAGACTTGTGATCCACTCTTCCAATTGTTGGTGTAGAGTTGTGAATTTCATTGGCCACTCTGAGAGCATAAGGCCAGAGATGTGCATCAATAGCCTTAGGCCACCTGTGCTGAGCATGAATCAACATAGTTCTTGCTTGGTCTTGCAAAGTCCTGATCCTTCTTTCTGCCACAGCATTCTGAAAATGAGCATTGACTCCACAGAAAGTGATTGTCTGACCTGCTTCCTTGACAGCTGCCATGAACTTGTTCTCTGCAAACCTGCCATTGTCAGCTTGATAACTCTTGACTTGGACCTTGAACTTGGAAGCATACCTCTCAAAGGCCAGCTTTGCTTCAAGAGTTTCATCTGCATTGGTTGACTTCTGAAGGTGGATGTAGGACAAACCACTGAAGTGATCCACAAAGATTGTTGCCACCTTGTACCTTTTCTTGGTGAGCCAACCCTTGATTTGGGCAATGAGCCCTGGAGTACTGGACTCCAACTGATCGATGCTGATGCACTGTCCCGGCTCTGAGGCTGTTCGAAGTTTTCCACCTTGTTGACCACCCTTTGGCTTGGTTCTCCATGGTCTTCTGGTGGCCTTTCCATATAAGCAGCTGGTGCAGGTTGGAACTTGGCACTTGGCCAACTTCTTCGGGAGCAAACCGCGCTTGGCCATGCTTTGCATTTTGGCAGCCGACATGTGATTCAACTTGTGATGCCAGCGAAGGAACTCTGCAGCAGGGTTCTCATGAACGGCAGTGTCCTCTTCGTCGTCAATGACGACTGGCAAGTCGGTGCGGTCAGTAGCATCAAGGTCAAATGAGACTGGTGTATTTGGAGGATGACTCAATCCACCCCTTGGGATGAGGTATCTGGTGCTTCTGGTTGATGAAGAGGTTCCTGACAGTCTTCATTTTCATCATCAGGGATGAGATGGGTTTCCATGTTAATGATTGGGTCATCCTCATCCAGTCCCACCTCACACATGTTGCAGAAGGTGTTGAAAGCCTTGTAGCTTGGAGCAGTATACATGGTTGCAATGTTGCCACTCCCCTGGTTCAACCTCACTGTTTTGGTGTGCTGTCTTTGGGCCCAGTGTAGTTGAATGCTGTCATGGTATGTTGCACACCATGTGCCTCTTGGCAAAGGCTTGAAGTCTTGGGCAGTCTGGGCCCAATGCTGTGGAGACAACAGCTTTGAAGGTGAATCCTTGACATAGAGCCCATGTGGAATGACAATGTCATGAGGAACTCCTGTATCATCTTCAATTGACCACTTGATAGTCCCTGAGTAGATCTCAGTAAGTGTTCCACCCAACCCCTTCAACTTTTTGTTGACCCTCTTGAGAGGAGTGATGAAGTCTTTCTTGTCATTGGAAATGCAATAGGATGCACAGTTGTCAATCCTAATAGCCTTGGAATCAGTATCAAAGCTTGCTGCTTCATCTTGGTGGGCTTGCCTTGCCTTCATTGCAATGACTGCTGTCAGGCAGTTGAGTTGGGTGGAATTCCTTTTGTATCTTGGCCCTTTGCCCTTCATCAAGGTCTTGGTCTTGGTTGCATGCTGAAACTCCCATCATGCATCCATGACTTGACATATTCAGACACTGTGACTGGGTGTACCTTCCAATTTCTCACCTTTCCTGAGGCCTTGCTTGAATTTGGATTGGTAACCCACACCTGAACAGATTGGACAATGGCCTCCAAGCCATGGCTGAAGAGGTAGCACACGTCTGCGCACCATCTCTGCCACCACTTGAAAATCCAAAGCCCAATGAACACGCAGTCCATTGGGCGTCCCCATCATTCATCATCATCGGAGATGGCTGCGAGCGCTTTGGCCAGTTTCATGCTAGGCTGCTTGGAGTCTTGACCCTTGTTGCCTTGATCCTTCTTGGGACCACCTTTGAAACCAATACCCTTACAGTCAGAAGGCTTGTGTCTGGTCCACCTGTTGTGATTGGGGCACCAATGGTAGTCCTTGCCTTCAACAGTCTTGGACTGCTTCTCTCCTTCCTTGGGATGAACATGTACCCATGCTGGAAGATCCTCAACTCTGAACTTGCCTTTACCCTTGTCTTTCTTGTTTCCCTGCTTGTTGTCCTTCTTTCCTCCTCCACTGGACTTGCCACTTGCTGGATTAGGTTTCTTCTGATTGGACATGAGGGTTTTGACTTGGGATTGCAAGGCAATGATAGTTTCCTCCTCTGTAGTCTTGAGGCACCACTGCTCTGACTCTTTCCTGGTTTTGAACTTGTTGAGAGCCCAGTCCATGAGCTGTTGATACTCAACTTGGCCACCTTCTTCATAGAAGTCTTCCTTCTTCTTGATGTAGTCCACAAACTCAGCATCCTTGCAGGCCTTGTAACCTTTGAACAGATTCACCAGAGATCTTGGGTTTGTTCACCCCTGGCAGAGAGCTTGCTGACCAATCCAAGGACATAGTCATTAAAGAGTTCAATGTCAGAATCGATATCGCGCATGGCATGATCAAGACTGGAGAGCTTGGTCGGACACTAGTGATGGTGGCTCTGGTATCCACATGTGAGACCATGATAATGACCTTGAGGAGGACTGGACCTGATCCTTTACCTCCAAAGATGAAGGGATGAACATTGCCTCTGGTCCTGACCTGCTTTTGAGCAGCATCAGTCAAAGAGTTCATGAGACAATGGTACATCATGAAGGAATCTTGAGCTTCCTGGCATCCTCATGCATGTAGGTGAGGGCATGGGCTCTGACCTCCTCATAGGAGATCTCTCCATAAGACTCAATGAGATCCTTGGAATTAGCCACATTGCCTTGAATGGGAATGCTAAGAATGTTGAGCCAATCAAAGACTATGGATCTATCCCTGGTTTGATCAAGGAAGAGCTGAAGATTGTCTGACTTGCAGTCAAACTTGATGGACAAAGCCTCAGTACCAGACTTGAAGAGCTTGGCAGCAGCCTGCTCAGAGTAGTTGAGGACATCAGGATTAGCAAAGGCTGGAGCCAATGCAAAATGAGGGCTGGAGCAGCCATGGTTGACCTTGAAGCTCAAATGAAGTACTTGACTTGAAATGATCCTGATTGATCAAGGAAAGCAGCACTGGGCTTGCAGGTGAGCTTGAAAGGTCAAAGAATAAAGCACTTGCTTGTACTTAGCGCAGACGTAAAGTTTTATTCGCAGTGTTTGAGACTGCAAACAAGGGCTAACGACGAATTAGTTATCGCAGGAGCGTTTGTACTCTTTGGTAGAAATTTGTTTTACTAATTGTGAGATGTATAAAACATGCAGAAAATGAAATTGGAATGACTGAATGAGAGCTCTGAAGCTGCACTTTCCTTGTTCTCTCTGTTCTCTGGTTGTTCCTTGATTGTTCTTTTGTTAGTTCTTCAGAATCCCATGGTAGAATGGTTGGTTGAAAGATACTGAATCCCAGATGAATATAATGAAATATAAAGCATGTAAAATGTAGATTTGATGATGCACCAGTTTGTGTTCTCTTGTGATGTCGGCTGGCGATTGTGCTTCCCATTTATGTGTCCGCGGAACATCCGACAATGACCGAAGAACAATGACGCAAACACTTACGAGAACGCGAAGGCGTGACTCAATCGTGCGAAAGAGAACCGAACCGTGACTCACAGAAACTTTGGTTGACGAACGGACGGAAGGAGAGGTAGAGTATGATCCACGACGGTAGACGCCAATACTGTATCTTTTCTTTTAAGG